>JAUZSX010114811.1:0-17943 GCA_034780655.1 Idiosepius hallami
GTATTATTCAATTCACAAATTGAATAGTGTTTACCCCGGGAAAAATTTGTTTTGCGTCCCTCGGGGACTTTTAGAGCTAGGGGTACCACGCACGCGCAGCTTGTTCAAAATTGTTTTTCATTTTAACTCTTTTTTAAGCAACATCATATTTTTGTTAAGTAACAATTAAGGTGTCAAAAATAAAATATCAGTTACCTCGTTTACAGAAGTTTGTTGCATAGATGTTGTCGTAAAAATAATAATAGAGACATTTTTTTCCGAGCGAATACATGCACACGAGATGAGCCTTTATTTATAGTAAGAAGGGAAGGGGTAAAAAAAAGGGAGAGAATCCCTACAGAAATTTTATTAAAAAAAGAACATAACTTTTAACTGACTGAAAGTTATTGATAAATTCATCACTCCTCATCGATTGATGACAATCTAAATAATCCATTCTTTAAGGCCCAACAGGTCCCTAAGCTTCACAAACTTTGAGCTCACAAGTAATTTTGTCAGAGTATCTGCTACCATTTTACTCGTACAGTTCTTCAACTTGACTGTTTTTCTTCCACCAGAATTTGATTCATTCTTCAGCTACTTCATTTTGCTCTGAGGTTTTAGGAACAGAATATTCAGGTCGACTGTCTTCCTCTTTTAAATAATCTTCAAATTCTCTTGAAGTGTACTCCCCACCATTATCAGTGCGTAGGGTTTTAATATTATGTCCTGTGAAATTTTCCACCATTTTTTTTCCATTCCATAAACTTTTTGAAAACATCTCTCTTGTGTTTGAGCAGTAAATCCATACAAATCTTGATTTATCATCAATAAATGTTACAAAATATTCTGTGTCACCAAGCAATTTTGCCTATATTCTTCCACAAACATTGTTGTGTACGATTCCAAGAAGTTGAGTAGCACGTTTTCCACCAGATTTTGGAAATAAGGAACGGTGATGTTTTCTATCCAAACATGGTTCTCATAGGTTGATATCCTTGGTTATATCATAGTCAAAGCCAATTACTAGTTCATCTTTTACTAGTTTCTGTAAATTCTTTTTTCCAAGGTGACCAAAATGTCTATGCCAAATCTCCTCCTTTTTGCTATTACCTAGGCAGGGGTCTGCTGAATGGGCTGCTTCATATACTTCACTACATTTTAAATAGTGTATGTTACCAATTTTGGAACTTGTTGCCACCACTTTCTACTTGCCATCCAAAATTTGACAACTTGATTCATTAAAATAGCATGTCTTTCCAAATTTAGTCGCTCAAGACACACTTAATAAATTATAGGACAATTTAGAAACATGTAGAGTTTATTCATGTGATTTCTATAAATAATCATTTAATTGATGCTCCAGAAAGACCAGATGCAGTGTTTTGAATGAATTGGTCAGAAAAATGAACCCCATTTTATATCGCATGAACAGAAAAGTTTATGAAGACAGACTTCCAACAGATTCTGTTTACAGATGAAGCTAGAGCCACACTTAAAGGCCCAGATGGATGAGCGAATTTTCAGAGTCCAACCGAAGCTGTTATCTAACACAATACGTTATTGGGAACTTTTTGAGTGCCTGAACCATATTTCTTTGGTTATACAATCTGCCTTTACTTTGCTGACCTCAGCTATGCAACAAAGACTATGACTTCCTTTCTCGCACCTCTCGAGATCAAGGGTGACACTCTCATAAATTAGCTACTTTGTTTCCCCGACTTATATCTGATTGACCAGTTCTGGTCAATTTTGAAGAGGAAGGTTTATGAAGAAGAACAACAATTTATATCAAAAGATGCCTTCTGAAATAAAATTGTTTTATTACTTTTAAACATATTTTTCAAAACCCTGCAATAAAGTAAGAAACATTAAAAATAGCAGCAAAAACATAAATGCCATAATTTTGCTTAATAACCTTATTTAATTCAATAAATTAAATCGTAACAATAAGAATGAAATGTAAGGAAGAATTCTCCAGATATGTAAAAAAAAAAAAAACAAATCATTTCTCAACATATCTCCCATTCCTTGACATTACCCAAAGCAGATAAAGTCAATTTTTTTGTTTGAGAAGGTGTTTTGTTAATTGAAACTTCAACAATTTTTAACTTTTGAAAAACATTTTAGTAGCACTAACTCTACCGGTGTGGAAAATTTCAATTTTGTATGATTAACATTATTGAAGTTATTAACAAAATTATAATCTACAAGAAGCACAAATAAATGAGTCAGTTGGTCAAGCATTAGAAATTTTAGATTAGTCATTAATCTGGCTGTGTTCGAGTCTCGATGTAGGCTACAAGTTTTGTCTTTAATTTTCAGAGTGTGGCAGTGGCTTTATTATATAAAATAGATTATGTACAACACAATATATGGACTGCATTTTTTTAAAAGATTTGTACAGATGACGTTTATTCAAAATGTTTTTGCATAAAATGTATTTGCTCCAAAACAATGAAGATATTAAAATTCCTTTAGTTGATTTTGTTAAGAAAAAGATAGATTAATATATTCATTAATTATCGAAAGTTTTTTTTTTCCTAATGTCGACATCAGTAAATATTTTTTGATAGATTAAATCTCGCCAAATCAGGGAATTAAACAAATTGAAAAGAAAAAAGAAAAATGGTTTTAAATAATTGTTTTTATTTTTATTGTATAAGTTTGATTTGTATTTAAATTTTGAAGGTCATCATTATTGAAAGTTTCAATTTCAAAAATAGTTTAATACCAAATAATTTTCAGCAGTAGAAGTCAATATTCCTTAATAAAAACACACATTTTTTTCTTCTGTATTGTAAATGTACAAAACTATTTTCATTTTAGATATGAGTAGAAAGATAAACTGTAGGTGATGAATTGATAGCATGAATGAATAAAAACTTAATTGATTTCCATAAAAATCTTAAACAATTGTAAAAAAGAGTAGTTTATGAATGCCTTAAATCTTTGTAGGATAAGAAACAAAACCAAAAAGATATTCTTAAATACACTGAAAAAAAGCAGACAAAAAATGAGAATTTTATGTTTTATTAGAAAAAACGTTAGAAAAATAATCAAAATAATTAACTGTGGGAGTTCAAGTGATTTTCAATTTGGATAAAAGATTTTAGAAAAAAAATTCTCTTTTAACATTTTTAACGACTGCTTTAAACACTTGGAATTGTTACAACTGATTATGGTCTGGACAGGGGAACAATTGCCAAACCTTTGTTCAAAGTATATTCTGACCAGTTTTTGACTATCACAGTTATATTGTTAAAAAATTCCAATTCATTATTAAATACATAAATAAAGTAAAAAAAAAAACATACTGAAATGATTTTAATTTTCGTATTATCTTAATTTTTTAACATATGATCTTGGCATCTTTTAAAGATTTGTTTTAAAATACAACACAAATTTGCTAATTGCTTGCAAGAATCATTAGTCAATAATAAACTGAACAAAATGCTGGAATTTTTTACATATTCAGAATATTTAGTTAAATCTATTTAGCTTAATTAAATTATCTTTAGTCGTTGCCGTTTTAATTTATGTTTTGTAAGGAAGTTTGACCAGAATCATTAATTTTTGAAATGAAAAATGGTAGACTATTCTCATTTCACCATCCATAATAAAATCATACTATGTATCAGTGTTTTTCACTTTAACACTTTAATATAAATGAACATTTTATTAACCAATAAATTTATATTTGTTACTTTGGAATATGTTTAAATTTTGTTTTCTAAAATTAAATAATTTTTACCATTAAATTCCCTTCAGCACAAATTTTTAAGTACCATCATATATGCCTAAAATTTCTCTAATATTCAAATGAAGCTGAATTTTTAAAAATTTTATTGTTTGTTTGAAGAAATATATTCCAAACTTTGATAAAGAATTCAAGAGATTTTAGAAGGAATTACTTGGATTGTGTGAAGAATCATTGCATTGAAAACATTGACTAAATCTTATATAATGATAGCAGCAATTTAGCAGATGATTGCTACCTGAAGACTTGTCTCCTGCATTACGCGTCCCCATGTGACTTTGAAGACCAGCAGCTGATCTACAGGGGTGATGATATATAATGATATAGACAAATACTTAGAAATATTCCCATATCTATATAATGTTCCTAAATATAATAGAAAATGTTTGATTCCATTTTGGTATGGACTATTTATGGCCATCTAAAGATTAGAACATTATTTAAGTGTTTGCCTTCTTCACTCAAGACAATGTCTATTGCTACATAAACAGAATTGAACATTTTATTAATTTGTTAGCTCTACTTATGCCCCAAGTCACTGGCCTGCAAGACTGATTACCAAAGACTATTTGAGAGGCTTTTGATCTCAAAAGACCTTCTGATCAAAAACAAATTTTATTACAACCACAAAAACACAAAACCCAGCCATCATCATCAATTTTTGCATAACAAATAAACAAATAGACATAAAACAAAAACTGAGAGCCAATTTGACTGATTTGGTCATTAGGCAAAGACAACTTTCGTGTGATTCGATTTCAATAATAGTTTCAAATCTGTCATAATTTCATCCATTTTACTTCAGTTAATGTTTTTCACTTTGAAGTATTTTGATTTTCTTAAAATAAAACTAATAATTGTAAGGTGTTTTTAAATTTTAGATTTTTTTTTGTTTTTCTGATTTCTCAATGTCTATTATCATTATGATTTTAAATATTTAGGTTGACAGGAGTCTGCACGTGTAATTATCGTTAATTTTTCATTATTAGCCTTCATCCTGTCATTATAACATGATCTGGCCTGTGGGGTTAAACGAGATGGTGACTTCCCTTTATCTAACAAATTGAAATATAGAAATGGATGAGAAATTTATTTTAGCCGGTTAAACTAAAATATTTACAGAAAATTTCTTTTTAAATTCAAAAACTTCACACATTTCTAGGCAATATTAATCAATATGCTGATCAGATGGTTTTCTTGGTGAAAACCAGAAAAATGTCAAAAACTTTTCTCTAAATTCTAAATTGCTTTATGTTTCATGAATCTTAAATAGTTTGGCAACTTCATGCAGATCTTCACTCTCAACTCCGTCCTTAAGGATTTTGCGAGCAATTGGCATCTTATTAAATACATTCCACAAAAGAACACCAACAACTATATTATTTCTAAGGTAGAATATAACCCCTTTACCATAATCATCATTTGGCATAACTTTTGGTAACTCTGCTGGAACCATAGAAGGCTGTGCAGTTGATTCAGTTTCTGACCGAAGACCTTCACCCGTTTCCTCAACAACTGCTTGAGGTGTATCCCGAGCGGTTGCTTTTGCAAACACTCCCACCGTTGGCAGTTTAGAATCAACAATACCTATTGCTTCATAACCCACATTAGGACCCAAATCTGACCAAAACATTGACTGATGCCAATAAGCTTTTCCAGCACCTGTCATGTTCTGTCCAGCTAAACGACCACTTACGACAGCATGGTCATGGTGTTCAACACGACGACGACCCAGCTTAATATCATAAAAACAAGCTGCATCTCCAGCCACCCAGATATTTGATCTAGCTTCAAGTTCAGCATTAACCAAAAACCCTCCAAATTTATCATCAACCTCTAAGCCAGAGGATTTAGCCAGATCTGTGTTTGGCTTGATTCCAACAGCAACAACAATATGGTCAACATCGAGTACGTCACCATCTTTGAAAGTTAAAGACACTTTATCCCCGTTTACTGAAGCAGTTGTCACAACATGCTTGGGAAGGACTGTAACTCCTTCACTCTTCACTTTAGCAGTTGTCCAGGTACTCAAATACTCAGGTAACACTTTACCCATATTTCCAGCCTCTGGAAATATCTGAAAGACATTCAGATCAGAATTTTGACTTCTTTTACCCAAAGCACAAGCCAGCTCACTACCCAGGAACCCCCCACCAATAATAGCCACTGATTTGACTCCTTTCAAAGATTGTTCCAACTTGCGATAATCCTCAATATTTCTAAACATAGTCGTATGTTTTGCCACCTCTTCACCAGCTGATGCAATATTTGGTATGTTTTTGGGACTCCCTCCTGTTGCGATCAGACATTTATCATATGTTATTACGCTGCCATTATCAAGGTATGCCTGCTGCTTTTTGGGATCTATTTTTACAACTCTGTGTCCAGTTAACACAGAGACTCCACCATTTTCTTGAAATGGTAGTTTTTTGGGTTCCACATAGAAGGCATTTGGCTCAAAGAAAATGCTTCTTTCTTTTCCATTCCATTGTTTGAACTTTAGTGTTTCAACTGTTGACTTGTCTTCATTGAACCAGAGCTCTTTAGACAGTGGGGGACGCATATAAGGGATGTATGGCTCCTCTCCAACAACAAGCACCTGGGCCTTAGGATCAGCTGATCTGATTGACCTACAATTAAAGTGGACAAGTCAGAAAGAAGGCATTTTTTACAAGTGAATTAATTTCATTCATTTGATTTACAGAAGCGTAGCAAGGGAGGAAGCAGCCACCAAGATAGAGATAAAATCGATATAATGTTTCGCCTTTAATTTTTTTTAATAATTTATATAAAATTCTTGTAATTCTTAAAATTTATAAAAGAATGCCTAATTTTTCTTAACTTCCTATAATTTTTCAATAGTATTATGTTCCCAAACCTTTCTGTAATTTTATATTTTCTACTTAAGTGAAACTTTTCTATTTTAATCCCTGTAAATACAACTCTAGTATTGTAAGTGTGAAGCTTGTACAATTGTCTAATTGAGAAAACTAATAAAACATTCATGGGTGGATGGATGGATTTCTTCTACAGTTATTTACAACTTTCTGATCTGAAGAAAGGGAGTGCTTTGCACACTTGCTACGCCCTTAATAATTCATAATATAAACTATCCAAGCAAATACAAAATTAGGAACTTTAAAAAAGGCTTAGATCTTCACTGAAACAAATGATAACAATTAGTTAATATATTCTATTAGTTATATTCGACCTCATTAAATTAGCAGTTATTATTATAACACAGTGTTTACTTATACAATGATAGTATCAGGTAATGTATGTATGAATATACATTTGGTTATTTTATTAAGTTAAACCTAAATTTCATACATAACTTACTATAATTTAAACTAGATAAACTCTCTTCGTGGCTACTAATTAGATTTTATCAAATAAAATTTAATTAGATATATATCCTCCCACTTAAATCAAATTGATAGACAACTTTTGATTTTACCAGAAGGATAAAACCAAAAATTTAATAAAATAAAAGTTTTCTTAGAATTTTTAAAAGAATTTCAAACTTTACCAAAAAGAAAACAATGGATGCTATTTTTCAGTAGTTTTGAACCAGTTTTAAATATTTTTGAAGTTTTTTTTTGTTGTTGTGTTTAAACACAGTTCAAAGATGGTTATATTAATCTTTTTAAGAAAAATTTTATTAGAAAAAATCCTTTTGGTTAATTATTTCTAATTATTTTTTTTAAAGATTAAAATTTATAAAAATATTTTAAAGTTAAAAATAGAACAATTTAACAACATGCACATGTCTGCACTGTTTGGTGCCGTATTTTAAATAAACATACTTCAAAGATTTGGTCACAACACTTTAAGTTTTTAAAGAAAAATAATGTTTCTTCAAAACTTCTTTTGGCTAATTGTTTTCTAATTAATGTTTAATGGATTAAAAAATGTTTTAACCATTTAGGTTCTATTAGTTTACTGAAGGGTATCACTAGGGTAGTGTTATTTCAGTGTATGCCATTGTTACACATAAATTACCAAATAAATAACTTTTATTAAAGTTAAAAAAAGGTAACTAAAGGTTATTAAAGTCGTTATATTAGAGGAACATATCAAAGCCAAAATATTGGTGTGTCTTCTTTTCTCTTATGTTGTCAGGGCCAATATATCATCCTCTTAGGGTCCAAAGGTTTAAATAAGACTAAAATTTAATCTAGAATAATAGAATTTAATTATTTCATATTTCATCTAAACCAAAAACAGTAAACTTTAGTTTTATTTTTTTTAAACTTTAAGAAAAAAAGGTAAAGAAAGAAATAAGCATAAACTTTAAATGATTTTAATCTAGAAAAAAAGTTTTACAAAAATTACATTTGATTAGTTTGTTAATTCAACCTAGACTAAACCTGAAATTAATACTGGTTAAATAATTCTTTATAATTTCTTTTAAGAATAAATTTTGAAAAGAAAAAATTTGTCAATTATTTAAAATGCCAAATAAGCAATTAAATATGTCAATTAAATAGAATTTTCAATCTTGTCTCAACTCTACTGAAATTCAATAAGACAATGATTTATGACAGTATTTGAATGGATCAAAGAAATTTATAAATTCATAGTAGAAAAAAAGGGTGAATCCAAAAGGTTGAATTAAATAGGAAATTTTACTAGATCTGTCATCTATATTTCTTTTGTCATTAATTTTTTTTTTCATTTAAAAATACTTCTAATCAAATTTTGGTACGCAATTTCATTTTTATTAAAAATATTGGAAAATTTATTGACATATACTAAAAAGCATTTTACAGAATCTATCAACAAAATATTTCATATGTTGTAAATTTTTTTTTTATTTTACACACATTATATCAAAAATAGTTATTAAATTACAGTAACAATTCAACTATTTCATGAATAGTTAAAATGTTTTTTAATTTAAAAAAAAAAAACTAATTTTGCTTAGATCAATACTTTTGTCTGCAATTCCCCAGTTTTTAGTCATTGGCTACATTTAAACTAATAACTATACTTTATAATAAAGACCATTGAGTGTTTATTTACAGCTCGTCAGCTGTAAAGATTAAGGGCTAAAAATTAAATACTTGTAACTCACAGATCATCAGATTACTTACATTATTTAATTTTCTTATACTTAACCAACTGACTGATTCATTTAGTACTACAGAATTTTTATTTATTTTCTGCACTTAAAAGTCAGGCTTACAAACTAGATTTTCAACAACTGAGTAGAACAATTATTAGAAATAGTTTATTTTGTTAAGGTATAGAAATTTTGTTTGAAATGACTTATATGTGAAAAAAATGCAATATAAAAAAATAGTAAGATCTAATTGAAATTGTGATATTAAAAATGCATGATTAGTAATAATAAGGGCAATGAGATGACAGAATATAAGCAAGTGTTGATGTGCACTTATTTATCCATACTGAGTTATTTATTGTAATAAATTCTTTTTAAAAATACATGGTGAAATAAATTAGTACCTATGTTTTTTTTTATAATTTGTATTTTGTGAATTTTGATGGGCTGGGTATGGTAGCATATATATATATATATATATATATATATATATAATTACACACACACTTTTCTAATTCAAAGTTTTTATATGGCCGATAGTGTTAGACTTCCAAGAGCTTTGATCAGCTGTGAGAAATGTTGGTATCAATTCAGCATGTAATTAATTTGCTAAGTTCTTTTGAGCCAACAAAGCTACAAACATTGCAGTATACTTAATATTATTAATATTACTTGTTTTCAGATATTACATTTTTTACTGGAGCCATCTACAGAAACAATATATATTATTGAGAATTTCTATTCTGGGTCAGGTCCATTTGGCCTAGTGGGTAGGCAGGCGATCTTCAAAACCATAATACGTGACTTTGGATCCTAGTAGTTTCATTTATATTCATAAATGGATTAATACCCTTGGGAAAGGCATGGATCTCCACATTTCCTCCAGTTATGGGTTAAATAATGCACATTGTGATATTCAAAAAATCAATGTGAGAAATAAAAGAACGTTTATCAAAAATGTTTTTGGCATTTATAATCTAAAAAGATTGATATGGCATAAAACAACCCCAAACTTTGGTGGGGATAATCTAGTAAGTTAGTGTCCAATCGATAATATGCCACAGAAAAAATTTAAAAAAAAAATTAAAAAAATTATAAAAGTGTGTGTGTGTGTGTGTGTGAGAGAGAGAGAGGTTGGCAGGTCACCCAAACTAACTGCTTTGTTTTACTAAAAATGAGTAAAAATTTTGCAGACAACAAACGTGACATGACAATAACTCCTCCTCCTCCTCAATAACAGACAAAAGTCTGAGTGGCACAGACAACAAACCAACGTGAGTAACTAAATGATTGTTAAATGTTTGTAAAAGTGGGTATGAAAATTTATTACCAAAATGTTTTATTTAAACACCATTCAACAATTTGTTGTTAATGTTTGTAAAAGTGAGAAATTATTTTTTTTTAAATAATCATTTTAATTTATTTTCAAAATTTTGAATGCTGTTAAAAAGTGTTCAAATCAACCAACATAAGTAAATAAATTTCACGCCATTCAACAATTTGTTGCTAAAAATGTTTGTTGTAAAAAAAATAGTTTTTTTTTTAGTAAACCAACGTTATTAAATCAACAACAAAAAAAAAAAAATGTCTGTGAAAGTGAGAAATTTTCAATAAAAGGTTTAGTCACTTGCAAAAGAAAAAAAATCTATGCATGCAATATGTTTAGCCCAAGGCCAAGTCATTAAAACAAGGATGCAATTTGCCATTGAAACTTGTTGAACTCCAATTTTACCAAACTAAATTCTATTACAAATAATTAAGAAAGTATATTATATAATTCTGCTTTTAATATGATAAATTTCAGAGTTTTATATTTCTGGATAAAGAAAGGGTGTTCAGAAATAATGGATTTTAATAGGCTTACTTGGCTAATGCTTTGGTGTTACATGTACACTGAATTTTCGACTTCAAAGTACATAACACTAAGCTAGAAAATAACCTTAAGGGTCTTTTTTTTTTCTAAAATATTATTAAAACAAATAAAACCTTAACCTCCTACCCTCTCCCCCCAAAATTTAAAGGCGTGTGTTATTCAGTTCAAAGTGGAGGATAGATAATTTAGTGGTGATAAGGTGAAAAGTTGTCCACTCAAAAAGTTGAATCTCCTGCTGCTGGTTTTGTTAAATTAGGTTTTGTCAGTTTTCATGGATACAGGTCGAAAAAAGATAAAATGTTTGGTTTAACTCAAAGAAATGGAAAAACTAAAATGATTTATTGATAAAAATAAAATGATTGAATTTAACTTTGTGAGAAAACCAATTTTAATTTCAATTACAGTAAAACAATTTAACAAAACCCACAACCAGTAGAAGATTCAATTTTTTGAAGAAATAACTCTTTGCCTTGTCACTGGTAAATGAGTTTCCATCCATTTTGACTGGGTCATCTGAGTAACAAATACCAAAATAAATAAACCAAATAAAATATATTATTAATTGAAGTGACATAACAGTGAATATCGTAAGTCTCCTCTTATACTCGCTTGTAGATTTGAGAGTAAGTTATCTACTGCGCATGCGCTACATGCAATCCAGCCAAATTTGAAATTTTTTTTTTCTTTTTTTAATCCTTTGGATTCTCATGTAAAAAAAAAGATGATAGTTGTTAGCAAAATTACAAATTAACAGAGCTGGGATTCGGTAGAAAAAAATCTACCGCCGGTATCGGTAGTAAGCCGTGTCCAATCGGTATCGGTAGATCGGTAGATTTCTGAAAATCTACCGACGGAAGCGGTATTTGGTAGATCAGTATCGGTAGATTTAAAAAGCTCTCTATATAATAAAATATGCTTTTTTAAAGGTCCATAACACACTTTTTACGTTATTTCTCTGTTATTTAGGTTAATTTAAGAATAAAAGTAAATTAGTGTCTTTTAATAATACCATTTTTAAGTTCAAAAATACATAACTTAAATAAATACATAACATAAATGAATTTCTCCCTCTTTTTTTTCAGATCAACCTCCCCAAAATAAGTAGCAACATAAAATTTCCTAAAGACAAGACATACAAGATTTTAGAAATGAAATAGAAATGCAAAATAAGTTTCTGAGATATATGAGTTTATTATTTGATTATGAATTTAGTTTTAAAAAATTAAAATAATTTACACTACAAAAATGTCCATCCATCTTTCTTTACTGCAATTTTTTTTTTTTTCATTATTTTCATTGAAAGTTAAAAAAATGTTTTATTGAATTAAGAATTACAATTATTGATTCAAAACCATTTATTTTCATTCATTATTTTAATGGTATAGAGGGATATAGGAAAACATTAGTGTGCTTAAAAAAACACATGCAAACTTAGTTGTAATTTTAAAAATAGTAAAAGAGGTTTTCAAATTGAATAAAATTTTATCTATAAAAGTTTCTTTAAAAAGTATTTTAAGTATTTTATGAAAATAAAAAATAATAATGATAAAGAAAAAGAAATTTAACTTATATTACATTCATTTTGTCATGAAAATAAAAACATTGTTATAAAAATGAATAAACTATTGTAAATTTTTAAAGACCCCTTTAAAAAAAGGTCCCTTATTTTTAGAGGGAAATAACAGTTTCCTATTTTGAGCACCATAATTTTTTGCTAATCATAGGGTGGTAATTAAAAAATATTTAAGTTTAAATTTCTAAAAAATGAATTTTCTTGTTTTTTAAATGTTTTCGAACGTTAAACATCCCATCTATTAATCGAACAGGACTTTAGTTCTTAATTTTTTTAAAATCATGTATGAGATCTGAATTTACTTTAATTCTTTTTTAAATAGTAAATTTTTCTTATTCAAAAGATAATAGTTTATAATACTTAATTTCTGAATTTAAAACAATAAAAGCAAAAATTATAAAAAATAAAATTTCAAATTTTCATTCTCATATATCTCAAAAACGAATTTTATTTTCAATTTTATTTTTTTTACTTCCCTAAAATAAAAATTAAACAATTAAACCATTAATATAGTTTATTTTTTCCAGAAAATGTGTTGACATTTTTATATTAATTGACTAACTCTATGATTTTTGATAGTTTTTAAACATAGACTGTCTAAAAATTGGTTTATTATTATTCCTAGTTTAAGGCGAAAACTTTAATCATAAAAACAATTGTACTTTTATTTTAGTCGTGTTATTGGAAATTAGTCAATTTTTTATTGAATTAATTCAAGTATAAAAATTTACAAAATACAGGCAATTATTTTTTTTTTTTTAAAAGTGAAGATCTAAAAGGGCAAGTACTTGAGGCATCCGACCGACCTTTAGAACAAGACAAGGTTAAAAGAAAGAATTATCTTGATTGTTGAAAGTTGAACTATAGAGATAAATATTTTTTGCACTTGCTTGTTTTGCTTTACGAAAAAAAAAGTTAGCCGTAAATAATTTTAAATGAAATAAGAGACCTTTTTTTAGAGGGTAGGGTCTAAATTTTTCTTTAAAATATTTAAAAACCAAAAAAACGGTAACAACAACAAACACCTTAATTTAATCGACACGGAACATAACCCATTTTCGTAATTGGTTTAATTGTTTAATTCTAATAATTGATTTATTATTACTGTTAAGGGGTAATAAAAACAAAAGGTAAAACCACATCAAAAAGAAGCAGTGACTGATTTTAAAAGACTGGATAATCAAATAAATTTATTTTCAGGACAGCACGGCATGCATGATATTAAAAGATGAAGAAGCGGCGAAGAAGCGTGTTGTTGGTGGTTGTTTTTATGGGCTAATACGGGTGTTGTTGCTTGAAAATAAGAGATTTATTCAAGAAAAAAAAGTATTATTACTTAATAGGCAAGGTAGATGATAGTATACTTTATATTATCGTCTGCCTGGCCGCTACAGACGAAAGAAATTGATTCGTTTTGTATGTGTTCTTTGAAATTTTATCGTGGCACTAAAAATGTTTAAATTATGTTTTTGCTTTCTAAATTCAAAAGTCCATCGAATTCTTTTCGAGTTTCTTCCAAATGATTTAACATTATGTTAAATCAAAAACATAAATATAAGAAAAAAGGTATAAATATTTTTAGTGCAAAAGAAAGAAGAATGACAAAAAAAATATGGAAATAATTTGTTTAAAAAAGTGTTTTAATAAAAAAAAAAGATTTTAAGAGAAAATTGGTCGAAATTGGAAGCCATACATTGTTTTCATTAGGCAGGAAACAAATCCCGTAGTTTTTAAATATTTCCAAAAATCTCTCAAAAAATCAGAAGCTAAGCTGATTAAATATATTTTTAGTGATTTTACTTGAAATTCTTTTGTTGATTTTTCTATGGGAAAATTTTTTTTCTGGAAGTTGAATTTTGTTTCTAACCAAATTTTATTTTTAAATTGAAAATTACAGAAAATATATATTAGAAAGTTTACTGTCCGATTTATTAATAGCCTAAATCAATATTTTAAAAAGTATTTATTTAACCATTAAATTAAAGGCAAAAATCTTATGTGGATTTCAAAGTTAAAAATCAAATTAAATGGCAAGTGATTTGAAAATTTTTGTCTCTTTTCAAATTGAATGTCAGTTTTCATTTATAGATAGATTTCTCTGGCTTTTTGTAAAAAAAATGTAAAATTTAATGAAAAAATTGTTTTCAACGTTTAGTGTCTGTAGGGAGGGGGAACAAATGTTAACAAGACTTTAACTAGAAGTTAAGTTTTTATTGCAATATTTTTGTTTAATTTTAAGTGAAAACATTCATCTATAAATAAAAACGAGTCGTTTTAACATAAAATATTAATCATCAAAGCCGGGAAAAGAGCTCTTTAACATAATTCAAAACATTTTTATTAAATAAACTGAGATTAAGCAAAAAGCACTCAATGTCAGTAAGTGGCACCACCGCAACGACAGCAGTCAGTATGTGACAAGCATAGAATATTGTCACATCCCTTATTAACAATCAGTAACATTCAATTTCTACGAGTGGACAAGTTTTTGCGTTATCACCGGGAAATTACCTTCCACGGATGCAAATATAGAGAATTAATTAAACAATTTTTCTCAAGAAAACTTTTCCATGATAAAGTAAAAATCATATTCCCTTTAAAATTCCATAATTATTTCGTTAGGTTAGAATGAGTGTAACTTTTATTTACACGGAACCGCTTAATGTGAAATTGGCCATTAGTTTAAAATTTTATGCGTAATCAATCATAATCAAAGTTAATAATTATAAATTATTTATAAAGACAATATACCTATAGATAATATATATATATATATATATAGCAAACACATTTTTCTATTTAATCAATTAAACCCAACATTAGGCAAAACCATACCTAAAAGCTGAAAATGATGCAGTTCCTGCTCCCACTAACAAATATGCAACATGGGTTGGGATTTCGGGAACCTTAGACCAATCCATAGAAACAATTTGTGTATCTTTTTCTGCTGTTGTTGTGGGTTCCACAGCTGGAGCCTGGGAGGTATTTTCAGTTGCCGGTGGAGTCTCCTCAGCGGGTGGAGGGGGTGGAGGAGGATTGTCTTCAGAGGGTGGGGGCGGCGGAGTTTCCTCAGCCGGGGGAGCAGGTGGGATTTCTTCGGCAGGAGGAGTTGGTGGAGTTTCTTCGGCAGGAGGAGCTGGTGGAGTTTCTTCGGCAGGAGGAGCTGGTGGAGTTTCCTCAGCCGGGGAAGCTGGTGGAGTTTCTTCGGCAGGAGGAGCTGGTGGTGTTTCCTCAGCCGGGGGAGCTGGTGGAGTTTCCTCAGCCGGGGGAGCTGGTGGAGTTTCCTCAGCCGGGGGAGCTGGTGGTGTTTCCTCAGCCGGTGGAGCTGGTGGTGTTTCCTCAGCCGGGGAAGCTGGTGGAATTTCCTCGACAGGAGTAGGGACTACAGGAGGGTCAGTTGATTCAACAACAGTATGTTCTTCAAGGGGCACAGCACTAGCAGCAGCTTCGGTTTGCTCTGTTATCGTTTCTACTTCGGTCACTTCTTCAGCTACTTCTGAGATTTTTTCAGGCACAATGGATTCTTCAACAGGAGCAAGAACTTCATCATCTGGGACGACGTCTGAATTAATTTCAATGACTGCCTCTGATTCTCCTTTCTCGGTACTTGCAAGGTTAATCACGACATCTTTAAAATTGGGCCCTGAATTAAATTCGAAACATTTCATTTTGTACATAGTGAAAAACGTTAACAAAAATGCAGTAGAAGAAACAGCGAGCAACATATTATATTTTCTCTGATCTGCACGATACGTCTCTTGCCACGATCCTTCGGGAACTGGTAAGTGATTCATTGTGGTTAGTTGTTGTTCATCAATTTCTTTGTCAGTTTTCCAATGAGCAGGTGTCCCATGGCCTCCCATCGATCGAATTATCATAGTATTAATTTCTCCGAGCCTTCCATGGCGGTTTGTGTTTAGAATAAAGGACCGATTTTCCATGTTTTTATCATTGTTGTTAGATTTATGCAGGGTAGAGGACAACGAAGGTCGAATACACCTCGTCGCCGAATTAGATATTCTTCTTACTAATAGCCAGCTGCGCTCGGGGCCCAACAGATAGCGGTACATTGTTCCCGTGAAAAATGAATACCATTAATTTTAAACGAACTGTCAAATTCTTAAGGATTTTTTAATATTAAAAATCCAGTTATCCTGGCCTGCAGCGACGAGGTGTAGAGACACGTGTAAATTAGTACAAATGTTGGTGTAATTGCGAAGAGCGCAGGTTTCTCTGACGTCATCAGGAATTGTGTTAGTGTCATTAACAATACAACTTTTTGTAAAGTTCAACTTTGTTCTGAACAGTTGCGTATTTGTTTTGTTTACAGTTGCGATACCTTTCTGCACTTTGAAGGGAAAAAAACTACAAAAAAAGATTTTGATATCCATTGATTGATCAGATCACTTTCTCGTGAATTAAAACTAGGTTTTACAGCAAAAAAATATTTTAAAGACTTTTATGCGGTAGCTTTTTGTTAGCAACAACATAAATCGGCCCATAAACCACTAAAAGTTGGTGTTGATCGTATAAAACGATTTTTTCAAAATTAAATGAAAATTTAAAAAAATGAATGAAGAGAAAAGTTATTCCATCGGTTAAAGGGACCAGGTTTGGGTCGACAATAAACTTTTAAACACAGCAGCCAGCCAGCATTTTTTCTTTTCGTTTTTTCATATTTTTTTTTCGGAATATTATCGATAATGGTTAGCTACCAGATTAGTATTTTTTAGGGGTGCCATGGCATGCCACGGCCTACTTAGGTTGTGGGGGTGCTCACTTTGGTAAAAATTAAGTTTATGCGTGATGGATGGAATCCTTAAGGCATATACCCTGGTGTTTCTTTTCCCTCGGAAATTATTTGTTCCGAAATTTTTTTAAAAAGGGAAGGGTTCTAAGTTTAGTTAATTAGTGTTGTTTGTTGTTAATTTTGATTTGTTGCAAATCTTTAGTATTAAGTGGGTTAGAGTTAGGGTTGAATTTTTGGTTTACCGACTTCTCATCACCTGGCTCGGGTCGCATCCATCCGAGACCGACAACATCGGTCTCGATCCATCACGGTCTCACTAAACTTCTCATCACGTGGTTTTTTCATCACGTTGAAAACTCATCACCCCGACATCAAGTGATGATATTTGTTTAAAAACAGATTTTTTTAAACCCATGTCGCAAATTATTATTATCTTTTTTTAATTATCACTTTATATGTTGTATAAATTTTTCAAATTTTTTTGTTGTTGATTTATTTGAGTGGGGGAGGGAGGGGAAATAAGATTTTGCGGAACACAACAAATTCAAAATATATAAGAAAAATAGTTTTTCCTTTAATAGTGTGAGACCGGACTTAAAGTATAATTTTACCCTTTTTTCAATGCTTTGGCAATTGGCATTGCTGGACTGGACCAGGAGGAGTACCAAGACCAGTAGTAGGCCTCGGAAAGAAAATCCCAATTTATGGGGGGGGCACCAGTTCTTCAATAAATTAACAACTTTGAGTGGGTGGTTCTGGCTGAGATTTGAACTCGCGTAAAACGAATCCGGAGCCCAAGCTTTTACCAATACTCCACTTCCGCTGCCGAAATTATGTTTTATGGAAGAGCAAGGACCCAAAACAATTGTTAGGAATTATTTTCATTTTTGTCAAAGTACAATTACACGTTTGTTATGACATGTAAAGTCAACAAACGTCAATA
>JAUZSX010115029.1:0-17942 GCA_034780655.1 Idiosepius hallami
CTAATAACTAAGTAAAATTAAATTTTTTAAATGTGAAAACGGAAAAAAACGGAATTTACTAAAAGTCGAAACGGAATTTACTAAAAGTCGAAACGGAATCAAGGAAAATTTGAAACGGAAAATTGGGGTCCCTAAAATAGGAACAATCACCAAAATGCCCATCATGTCAGAGGGTTTACACAATCAAACATATCTTTATAGAAAAACCTACACTACCGCAAGAAAACACCATCACCAAACCAACAATATGAAAGACTTATTTTAAAACATCTGCACAGATGACATTCTGTTACTCCTGAAAGAGATCAAATTATATAAAAAAATATAATACAATTCCTACCAAAAAGCCCCTAACTCAATCAAACACCTTTATCTTACAAAAAAAAAAAATACACTCTAACAACCAACCACTCATAAAAAATAACTAAAAATTAAAAAAATAAAGAGCTATAAACAATCCAAATTAAACAACTAAAATCAGTTCACGGCATTAAATGACCCAATGAGAGTCAATATGCTGGCTAAATAAACCAACCAACCGTATCTGCTGAACATACATATATTTTTACAATCAAAATTTAAAGAATGAAGGTCCAGATAAAAAAAATGTTGATAGATTTCTTGGTGCTGTATATAATTGAGACAAAAAACACCAGAATTTATCACGTTGTTGTCAAAGTGGGAATATATGTTCCACAAACAACTGGTTTCAATTCGAGTAAGCAGCGGGGGGGGGGTTCAAAATATTTAATAACATTTTGCACAACAGAAAGAAATTAAACTGATTTATGACAAGAAAAATTCAATTTCTACCAGGACTTCTGTTAGGGAAGACATTTTTTTTTTTAAAGAAAACAAAAAAAAATACCTTTCTATCTCAATAAGTATTCTGCTGGTGTCTACATTAGCCCGAACATTATACTTTCATTTTTAAATAGAAATTCAGAAATTAGACAAGGGTTTATTAGCGTGCTCTCTCTCTCATATATATATATATATTATAAATATATAATTTAATGTATATTCCTCAATGTTTGGATGAAGAATTATATCATGCTGTAATGAATTAGAAAAGTGCTCAATACGGTTGTAGAGCTGTATTTATTGCTTTTAATTTGTTCTCTACTTAAGTTTCACCATTTCTGAATGCAAAATAAAAACAGGTATATAGAACATGTAAAAATGGCCTTGGGCCTAACTTGGGTTGGTGCTCTACCAAATAAATATAATATACAAACAACAACACTAAAGAATCAAAAACAAAATATTCTGGATTTAGAATTTATTGATTTGCATCAAAGAATTTTTTTGAAACAATAACCAAAATAATTCAGCTTTTAAAAATTAGTTTTAATCTAAAAATACATCAATTCTTGTGCCTTTCTGACTGACAAGATAACGGATAAAAGACCAGCAAAGAAAAATGTGGATTTTTATTAATATTAACTTTACTTGATCATTTCTGTCATTTCAGGTACAGCCTGGAAAAAGAAAAAATAAGTTTAGATTTCAATTCTGTTAAGTATTTTTAATTTAACTATTTTTAGAAATTATCTCATCATCATAAAAGAAGTTTGAATATCTATTTTAGTTTTTTTGTTTTTTTTTTCAAAAAAAATAAACTTTTTTTTTCTTTTATCATTTTCGAAAAGTACTCATTCGATTTTGTTTTTTTAGGATTCAAAAAATTAATTTCCGGTGTAGTGTTCTTTTAAATTTTTGGAAACTCTTCATATTAGGTATTTTACTCTTTGGCATCCTTGTCTACGCTCTTGAGCTAAATGATTAGATCTGCGACAAGAATATCTATTTTATGTAAGCATATTCTTCGCATACTGAATATTATTTTATCAAAAATCATATTTTTTTAAAAAAAGAATATTATTTTATCAAAAATCATATTTTTTTAAAAAAAGAATATTCTTTTAAGAAAAATATTTTTTTTAAAAAAGAATGTTATTTTAACAAAAATCATATTTTTTTAAAAAAGAATATTATTTTAACAAAAATCATTTTTTTAAAAAAGAATATTATTTTAACAAAAATCATTTTTTTTAAAAAAGAATATTCATTTAACAAAATGCATATTCTATTTTTAAAAAACCTGAATATGTTTACGAGGTAAGTCCTCTTTATGCTTCACACAAGTATTAAAAAGGCTTAAGTTTCAAAGAAAAAGAATTGTAAAAATAAGCTATTCAGTATTACTAGAATTTAATGTGATGCTTATTTACCTTAAAAAGGTCCATAACAAGTCCATAATCAGAGACTTGGAAAATTGGAGCATCTGGATCCTTGTTGATGGCAACAATTATCTTACTGTCTTTCATTCCAGCCAAATGCTGAATGGCACCAGAAATACCAACAGCCATGTACAAATCCTAGAGATTTACAATTTAAAAAAAAAAGGAAATAAAAATGTTAGGTTAGAATGAATAATCATTAAATACAAATATTTGATTTTCATCTTTATTGTTATTTTCACAACATTTGCATTTTCATTGCTTTCTCTTTTTATGGCACAAACCAAAGAAACTTTCAAGTCATATTTTGGAATATTGCAAGAATTTCTATTCTTTTTTTATTTTTATTATCTTTTATTCAATCAATAAAAGAAGACTTAATATTTGATAAGATCTAATTAACATTCCAAGGAGGTGAGGCTGTCGAGGTTCTATAACAAAATGTCAATAGCACTTTGCTAAAGATTATCAATTAATGCTTATGGGATGTAAAATAACTAATCACAAAGACTGAATATTTCAGTATATGACAGGAAGCTACTAAAATTTAAAAAATTCTTGAAGGCCAAAAAGTAATAACCCAACTCAAATATTGTGAATATAAAGATGAAACTAAAATGCCAAATGATTTAAATAATGTTAATAATCAAAACTCATCTCATAAAATCACATCGAAAATATATAAGAAAGAATAAATAAAAGTTGAAACAATTTAAGTAATGAAAATAGATAAAGATCAGATAAACAATATCCATAGTGAATTTAACAATGAGAATGAAAGTCTGAAAAATTTTAAGTGATAATAAACAAAACTAATCTCATAAATTAAGGCTATCAAAACAACAATTTATATTATACATTTCCACAACGGATCTTTTTTTTTATTTTGAATTTTGAATAAAAACTAAGTATTTTAATGCCATTTCCTAAAATCTCCAATTTGTTTACAGAAGTTTTAGAATATCGAAAAAAAAAATTAAAATAACCATTTCGAAATGGTGAGATTTTCAAAACAATAAAATTATTTTTTAAGTCAGAAGTGATATAACATTATTCAATCCATATTCATTGTAATAACATTTATTAAAAAAGTGCAGTGAAGATCAGTTAAATTTTATGAACAAAATAATTTCCTAATAAAAGAAATTCAATGATATTTTTGTCTATATAACATTGAAACTTTTTAAGTTTCAATTTAATGGTTTGATTAAAAAAAAATACTTGATTCCAATTCAGAATCTTTTTTTTTCCAAGCAATCAACTTTTACAAACAGTTAATTTTTATTTTTTTTTATTTTTGTCTTTGTTTTTTTTATTCATAGAAGAAAGGATTGTGTGGCAAGGGTCTAGAATTAAGAATTGAAAAAATAGTTTAAAATATACTAAAAAAAAATATCCACAAAGCTGAAATTGGGAGTGATATATTTGCAGGCGTGGCATAAAAATATAAATATCCAAATGAGTTGCAGACAATAAAAAAAATGTTAAAAAAAAGATCAAATAAAATAAAATAAAAATGTTTTTATATAAAAAAAAAAAAAAAGATTGAAAGTCTGCAAATTTTTGCTTTTCAGAAACCTAAAACGATTCCTGGGAGATTCTTCAAAGCAACACTCAAAACCAACATGGCTTGTGTCTGTTGTGTATCTCAAAAGAAACAGAAAAGAAAAGACATTACAGTCCCATTTATCAACAACACTAATAATAATAAAAGTATCTTGGCTCGGGTAAAAAAAATAGATAAAAAATTAAAAGGACAAATTGAATGGGGATATCAAGTATGACTAAGAGAAATTCCACAGATAATAAACACCTTCTGAGATCAAAGTGATCAAGAAATCCTTTTTTATTGATAAAGAAAAATAGAAAGCCAAAACCTAGCGGAGAGAAAACAATTCCACTTTCTCAGCATCCTGCAAACATTTCTACTAGAAACTCAAATGCATAGGATCAGACATTTGACGGGAATTTTTTTAGGTTTTATTTTTTTATGAACTAACACACTTTGATGTTCTCAAAACATTTGAAAAGCTTTCTTTTGTTCAACCAACGAAGAAAATAGGAATGTGAAGCAAGTAGAGAAAAAAAACAACTTTTTTTAACATGTACTAAAATCCTTTAAAATCAGTTCAATCTGAGCATAAAAAACAAAAAAAATATGCTTTGCAAAGCAGAGAAATTAATAGACATACGATAATTGATTTTGCATCAATCACAAAAAATACAGTTCTTGATCAAACTAAGCATCCATTTTAAAATAAATAACAACCATGGAATCACTTAAAGGAAATAGGCTATGTTGTTACTGGAGAGGAGTGAAAAATTTATTATAAAAAACTTTTTCTTGTCTGAATTTATGAAATGAGTTTTAATTATCCTTATTTAACATTTCAGTGAATGTGCCCTTCAGTCTTCTTTGGTATTAACTAGATTCACAACCCGGTATTGTCTGTGCAACTCAGATAGTTTCAGGTATGGCCAAAAATGAGAAAAGGCACTATTTTCAACACAGCAGCAGGTACATTTATCAAGAAATTGTTATGTTTGAGCACCTAAGATTCAAACTGCGTTTTTATAAAATAGACTCTAATTTTTCAATTTTATGACAGTCATAAAATGGAGGCACCAATCCAATATTAACAATGAACAAAATTGTTAGAAAAAGATGCCAATTTTGCTTACTTTCTATTAGGAATATATTGTATCTAACTATAATTACATTTAGATAATATTTTTAAGTGGTTGATATGATAGAAATAAAAACAAATTAAAGTTTGTGGTCATAATACATTTGCATTTATTTACATTGATATTAGCTCTATTTGTGCCGCATTAATAATTTTGATCAAATTATTTAATCATAAATTTCAACACTTAATGAAAAAAACATTTATAACCTGATTATTTATAATACTGAATTTTCAAGATAAAATTTACTGAATTGCATCATTTTAATAAATCTGATTATTGCTCTCATTCTTATAGTAGTAGAGCATCCAGATAACTATTAAGTTGTTATGTGCCCAAAATTTTAACTGAAATGTCCATGAGGTCTTTAATGTAAAAATCTTTAAATGGTATTTAACTGGAGGCTAAAAGTTCAATCTTGAATGCAACAAAAAAACTTCAAATATCAAAGTTTACTGCTTGTACTCCATTATGGTTAATAGAATGGGAACAATCTACCTTGATTAATCAAATAAAAGGTTTGGTTTGAATTTTCATGAAGACTTAAGAAAAGCCAGGGACCCTATAATTTAAAATCGTGATTACATACTTTTCATGATATGGATAACAGTCTAAATAATTTAATCTTACCATATTTTTCGATAAAAAGTATTCTTAACTCAATTCGATTATTTGCTATTGCAGATTTAAGAATAGGTTTGTTGGAATAATTTTGGTAACGATATTGAGTAAAACTGTTTCAATTCAGATGAAACTAATTCTGAACAATGTTCAACCCATGAAAGAGCAGAGCTAGCATCTCTACTTCTTTCAAATGAAATTTTCATAGCACTAAAAAGATTTTATATAAAAAAATTTGACTTGCCAGAGATCAACAATGCTTTACAGATATCAAATTTATTTTAATGAACTGACTTTCCCTATTTTGACTATTCAAGTTTTATTCTTTCATATCAATAATGATTTGAAAACCTTTTTACCTTACAAAAATGGTTTTGAATCTAACAAAATTAACTTGGAGAAATAATTGAAAATAACAAATTAATGCAACCAAATTTCATTTGGGAAAAGTTACAGAAAAATCTCATATGATTTTATAAATAATTTTTTCAAACTATTACACTCACTGCTTTTAAAGTAATTATTTTTCAGTAACAAGATTGCCTATAATCCTGGCAATGATAATGTATTTTAGTTTCCATAGAGAGAAGAGAAAATAAGTTTTAAGAAAGAAGGGTCGGAATGATTATGATCATGAATTGTAGCGAAATGTCTAAAAACTTATTCTTGCTGAAGCAAACGAAATTGCTAAAAAAATAATTAAGATTTCTGACAGTTTCGCTTTCTTTAAAGCTTGAACAGTGTCAGCCCCCACGACCACCAGAAAATATTGATGACAACAGAAGAGGGGGAAGGAGCAAAGAAAAAGAAGGAAAGAGTTTGAGATTTTGCTGAAAGATATTTACCCACCGAGAAAAGAGATAAGATTTATGCAAATTCAAATTTTTTACTATTTTTTCCTTAGAGACAAGGGAAATTAACTAACTGAACTGATGGACACTCACAGAGACAAAGAGAGAGTAAAACACACACACACATACATACATAAGAGACACATATAAGGAGAGACACATATAAGGAGAGACAGAAAAAGAAGACACATACATGCACACAAGGGAGAGCAGAGAAAATTCACATACACACATAAAAAGCAAGGTAGACAACACATGCTTTTATTGTAATACTAAAAGATAGGTATAAGAGAGATAAATGCACATTAAAACTAAAAGTCACATACATACACACATTGATGGATGCAGAAGTAAATAGAAACATAGTACAGTAAAACCTTATATGCCGTTAAACTCGGGTATGGCAAGGTAGAAGGTTAGATGAGATACACTAGAGGAATAAAGAAGGCTTTTAATAAGGGTTCAAAGGATGGTGTGATAAATATTACTCAATATTATTCACTATGAGTGAATCTTGAATTTGTTATTTCATCACATTGTGTATATAGAAAAATAGGTGCTTTTGCAGAACAAGCAAATGGAAAAATTGGCTGGAATATTTTTTTTTTGTTTGGGACCAGTTATAAGACAGTAATTTGATTGGCTAATGAAATGAACTTAATAGTGTTAACCTAAACCCTAAACCCTAGCCAATCAAATAGCTGTCTTACAATCGGTGCATATGCCCGTTAAAAAAAATATTTCTCCGTTTGCTTGTACTGCAAAAGCGCCGAAAAATAATGTTAAAAATCTTTGATAGAACACAGAACATGCATCTACCAAACTGGATTGTGTTGATAGTATTGTCTAAGATATGGAGGGAGGATTACCTATTACCTTTTTTATGGCTATACAATGGTTAAAACACTTTTCAAAAAGTTTTTAGATAAAAGATAATGATTATATTTGGGCAGTTCTGAGTCACATCTTAATAAAAACTCTGAGTATCTAAAGTGTACATCGTAGCAGGTAAGGTATCTAGAAAATGTGGCAATGTAGGAGAATTTCAAGTTAAAAAGAAGACGATCTACAAGGGTTTACTGTGCTACAAAAAGCCAAGACAAAGCTGTTAGCAATATTTCTAGAATTTTATGTTGCCACACATGGAAGATATTTATACTTGCTTTTATTTTTTCGAGAAATTGAAGCAAAAAGGCAGCAATAAATTAATTCCCAAATAGCAAAACATTACTTTTGTTTTAAACTGATTTTGACTTAAAAATAATTCATGCATATTTAAATATATATATATATATATATATATAAAAAATTTTTCTTGCTGTCAAGCAAGATATTCAATGTTGGGATCCAAGTGTATAAAAACTTTCTGATTACGTTATTATTGTCATGGATCTTTCATTGTAACTTTGCCTTCTTCATTTGTATTTTATTTCTATTCTTGTTTTACATTTTTTATTTTTTAGTTGAGTTAACTTTATTATTTACTTTTAATTAATAGCGTTTATGAATTAATTTTACTGAACATTTTGTGTATATATATATATATATATATATTATATTTATTTGGTAAGCATTAACCCAAGTTTGGTACAAGGCCATATTTACGTGCTCTTACCCGGGCTTTTTTACATTCGGTGTTACCCATAATCTAGATGAGATGCTCTTCCGAGTTAACAAGCCCCATCTGCTCGAGGCAGCTAAAGGTGAATGTAATAGTTTTGACTGAGATTTGAACTTGCGTAATACGATCTCAGAGCCAGAGCTTTTACCAATGCTCTACTGTTGCTGCCCATATATTATATATATATATATATATATATATATATATACTATTTAAGATAAACTTAGTAAACTAAATTTATACCTCCATAACTGTTATTTTGTTTTACAAGACAAAATTATACCTTTGAAGATTTACACAAGTTGCATAGATACCAAAAATAACATTCAGGAATTCTTTGGTTTTGTGGCTGCTTAAAGAAAAACTCTACTTTAGATCTTATTAACCTAAAGTTCATTTAAGTTATGTACAAGTTCAAATTTCATTAAAAAGATACTTCTTTTATTTTGTATTCATATATTACTATAATTGATGATATGCACAGAAGATGCTAAAAGTATTAAAATATCAAAGTTAAATATGAATCAAAACGAAGTATTTAACAGAACTTTAGCTAAATACAAAGACAAGTTCCTTGCATGATTTTGGATGTGAATTAACACTGATTTTAAAACTAACAAGACCCCAACAGCAGAACAATCCAGGGCTGGCAAAAGAGGGCAAAGCCTGACAGGTTGGCAGAAAGGTGAGCATTTTTATATTAAAAACCCAGCAGCCCAATGTAATCTGCATCAAGGCCTGTCCTAACTCTCTTGGGCTACAGTAGAAGTGATGAGGGCCAAAGCAAGTGTGCAGGGTTGTTGTTTAGTTAGACTCCCCAAAACAACATCCAAAGTGACTGACAGTCCCTCGCCATTTCTCCTCTCTTCACAACAACAAAGATAAAGATAATGGGCAAGAAGACAAGTACTCGATACCCTGACATGAGTGGGAGCCAACAACTTTCTTTGACATACATAATAAAATGCCATTGACTTCTATACTGAGGAATAATTATTTCAATAAATTTTATGGACCATTTAAAAAAGGAAAAAAAAAATAAATAAAAACTGCCTTGAGAGGATCTCGTCAAAAAGAAAGCCAAGTATGAATTCATTTTAGGTAAAAAGAGAAGAGGAAATATAGAGATCTTTTTTCCATAGTTATTCAAGGTGGAAAAAAAGCAAAGATAAAGAAATTGTTTTCTTTGTTTTATTAATGTGCATATTTTTGTTTTTGTGGCATTTTGAAATAATAGTGCTAATAATATATTAAAAAAATGGGCTTTAACTGATGGTCCCATTACACAGGATTGATAGTACATATTGTTTGATTCCATTCAATCATAATTAGTCACTATGTACAGCTAATTCTTTTTAAGCAATTATTTCATTACATATCAATTGTAAAATATTATTCTATTGCATTCAATTATGATTGGAAGCAATGTTAAGCTGGTTGTTTTAACCAGTGGTCTTATCACAGGGAATTTACTTCTCGCTTGTTTATTTTGTTTTATATATATATATATATATATATATGCCAAAAACAACCATTTCAAATAGACCTTCTTTGGTCCATGCATAGTTTTTTTTTTAATTACACCAGTTGTACTTTTTAATCCATAGCAGGAGTGAATATGGGGAATCATACCTTTTCCAAGAATATTAGTCCAAATTTGAACGCAAATGGAACTGGGATTTGAACTCAGGTATTAAGGGAGTTAACTGCATATAACATTTCATCATTTCATTATTTCTATACGTGAACATAGATATAAATAAATCAATACCAATATTTTGATTGAGTATATGTATCCATAAGGCTAATATATGTATCTATGAGATTATTTACAAGTAGACATTATATATTCACTGGTCAGGAAAAGTATTTATATTTTTCTCCAAGCAGACATATATCAATACATTAATAAAATGATTGCTAGTAACGTACATCACCCTAATTATAAAAAAAGAAAACTTTTCTTCTTTGTTTTTAGATCGCAAATGAAATCAAGGAGAGTCATGTGTTTTACTCAATCTTTAAATATAGCCATAAAATAAAAAATAAAAATATAAGAGAAAAAAAAGCTTATCCAAACTTGCAATCGAGGCACAACTTGGAAAAGTAATCAAGAAAAATTGGAAACACTATCATAGATACTAACGAAACATACATAAAAATAGATTTATAAAATAAACAAATGAAAAAACAACAAAATAATGAAGTATTTTTTGTGGGTGGGTGGGGGGCTGGTTTGTAAAAATTTAGGAAAGGAGTTGTTTTTCTACAAAATCATTTTACTTGTTTTACCAAATCAGTACTTGAAAGAAATAGTTAAAATCATTACTATAAATTGTTATGATACATACACACAGAAGATGGCTTTAACACAAATGATAACTACATGGCATAGTCTTTATGTGACCACACTTAGAACTCTTAATATAAGAGTTTAAAACTTAGTTATTCAATTAACTCTTCCAGCTATGCGTAAATAATTTTCTTTTAACAAAGGAGAGATGGTCAGCAAAAATAATTCTTCAGAGCATTAAATAACCAAAGAGATTAATATTTATACCATTTGATATACAAATCAAACTTAACAGTGTACATTAAGGAAAACTGTTTTTGAAATTAATTACTGATTTTCTAAGAGCTTTTGGACACAATTTTCATAATGGGTTATTTATATTTTTCCCAGAAAATAGAATAGAAGTAAACAGGCCATCCTTTTTGATAGGATAAGTACATGTGTTTAAGAGCTTGCCAATTTCAACCTCTTTAAAACATTCCAAATTGTCTTTACTGTATAAATAATTATTCATTTAGAAAATATATTTTGAAAGGGTTCTTAAGCTAATTGCTATTTACAGCTAATTTAAACATTTTAAATGGAATATATCTAATGTAACGGATTCCAAGAACGGAAGAATAATTGTTTTTGTGTTACAACCCTAAATACAAAAGTATTTAACTAATCATCATCATCATCAACCATTGCACCAAATGGTGCATTGGGCAGCATGCCTATCCTGAGCCATTGTTCTTGGCCTTCCTCTCTTCCTTTTGCCATCCAAGTTCCAGTGCAGTGCTGTTCTAGTGATGGATTGTATGTCTGCCCAATGTTCATTAATTCAGTTTAAATATAATAGATATTCAAAGCAGATGGATATGCTTTCTGTCATTAGACACAAGCTTAGATAAACAAGAAAAGATTTTTCAATAATTACAGCAGATCTGTTATAACTCTGCTTGTCCTTTCAGCTTGATTCCAATATCCAAGAAGAAAAATGTACATGTCAAAAAGGTTCACTTTGAGTTCAAATTACTCTAAGAATTTAAAGATATCTTAAAAGTTTATAGCAGGCTCATAAAATTTTGATTGACAAAAAAGAACATCTATTGATCTTATTGATTCAGTTTTCATAGCCCTCATAGCTCAGGCAGTAGGGCATCAGACTTTTAAGTTAAAAATGACGAAGGCCATCTGAATGTTGGGGTTTGTTTCCTAATAGAGGATACATGTTTTCACTTTTAATCTTCATACCATGACACAATATGTAAAAAATAAAAAATTAAATTACAAAAATAAACAAAAACAGATTGTTCATTATTATAAAAGAAATGAATACAATTAATCTATTATAGTATTATGTAATTAAAATGAATCCACCTTGTTTACATATTAGAATGTGTTTTCAGCTAATCTATGATAGTATCAAGTAATTGACATGGGTCCAGTTAGTCTATAATAGAACCAGGTTATTTATTTGATAGTTTGAAATAAACCAGCATAAAACACACATATTTGGAGTTAAAATAAAGGAATTGACCTTGTATGCATTATAAATCCTCAAACTTAGAAAATAAATAAATAGCATGATGGCCACATTATTTTCATTTAAAACCATTTGGCTTCATTATCATATTTCCTTTTTCTATGTGGTAATGGTGATAATAGTAATAATGATCATTTTTGTTATGTTCACTTTTACATTCATTACCAGATTGGCTTTTCACATGAAGTGATTTTCTTGAAATGTCCCGATTTAAACATTAGAATCTAGGTTTATTTATTAAAAGATGCCCTCAAGGAGACAAGGAAAACAGAGAGAGAAAGAGTGTCAACAAAAAGAGAATAGAGAGAGTGAGAAAAAGAAAGTGGTGGAAAAAGAAGGAAAAAGAAATTAAAGAGAGTAAAGAAAAGAATAAAAAAAATTGAAAAGAAAAAAAAAACAAATCTGTAGGAATGGTGGATTGTTGAAGGACAGAATGCCAGTAAATAGAAAATGCTGATACTTTTAACTGCAGACAGGTGGTTCTAGACAAAAAAAATTATAATAATCTAAATTTTATGGAAAGTCTTTTATATGGAAAAGATAAAAATACTGTAGACAAGTAAATCATTTTTCAAATGACATCTTTTGGGATAATGAAGACAGCAAAACAAAAATGTTTATTTCAAAAAACAAAAACAAAAAAAAAACATTTTCAAATCTAATAATCACAGAAAATACTTACAAGAAAATATAAGAAATGAATGAAGAAAAAAAGATTTTTCTTCCATTTTGATAATTTCAGAAATGAACATTTAGTTAAACTCAGGGAGCCATTATTTATTTTTTGTTTCGCTTTTTTAAAAAGAAATTTCAATTTTATCGTAGTTCTAATTTAAAAATATACTTGAGCCCCTTTAACAAACACATATTTTTTTAACCACATAATCAATTTAACAACCTTTAAATAAACAAGAGAAAAGAAATTTTTAAAAAAATAAAATTTTAGGTAACAATTACGAATAAAAACAAATTCAAATAAAAAAAGACAACGATTTTAGATTAATTTATTTTGAGATTGTGAAATTTATTAGCAACCAAACTAAAGAATAATATATGATTTAGAAAAGTTCAACAAACTTGTGTGACACAAACATTGAAAACTTTATAAAAGTGCTGTCTATCTCCATCTCTTTTTAAATAATTTATTTTCATCAGATTATTTTTTATGATATCTGTTATTATTATTAATATTATTAATAAAGTAATATTATTCAAATGCTAGTACTTATTTTTTTTTGTTAGACATAGTCAAAATTTTAAGAATTTTTAACAATATGTTAATCTTATCGATATATGTATAAAACTGACTGTCTTTTTGTAAGAACTAGTTTTTAATAAACTCCTCTGGCAGTTTTTAGTCAACAGACTTGAAATTTAATGTATAAGGTATTCAGAATCAGACCTAGAAAAAACTTTTAATCATTTCTCAACTGGAAAAATAGCTATTTAAGTGCTCATACAAGAAATAATTTACCAAAGTAATATTCCAATTATATGTAACTTAAAAGGAGAGAATTTAAAAATTGCCAAAAAAAGGAAACAGATCTGTATTGTTGAAAGAAGACAATCAGGCAATGTAAAATAAATCTAAAACGTTTTAGATCACAAAAATGAATATCAAGAATAAAATGATAAAAAAAACAATCTAATAAGAACTGTAATGGAAAAGTTCAAAACCTAGAACGTTCTTAACTATTAATAAGCAGGTAATAATGACTTTTGTTAATTTCATTTTTGTTTGTAAGTGTCTAAAATTAAGAAGGGAGAGGGTTAGAATCCAAAAATAAAGTAAACTAACAAAAAATGAATTTTGATCGAAAGAAACATTTTCATGAAAAGAATGCTAAATTACTGCTATATGTAGTTTTCAATACAATGAATCATTCAACAATTTATTTAAAAGAATTCAGAAAAAAAGGAGAAAGAAAGAAAAAGAAGTAAAACAGAAAATAGAGAAAGATAAAAGAAAGAAAAGAAAAAGAAAGCTAACAATTCCATTATCTAAAAGAAGTCATTGGCTTAAAGGTAGAATTTCAAATGTGTCATTACCACTCTCAGTGTACATATAAAAATGGTTTGAAGAGATTCATTCTGTATAACCTAGGCCACCTACATTGTTTAGTCAATGACTGACCTTTGAAATTAACAGGCTCTTGATTGAAAAATCTAAATTCAAAAGGTCACTTATTTGGAAAGTATAGCTAAGATATAATGAAAAGGAATTCAAATTAAACGTTAGCCCATTTTGGGAATACACAAAGTGCATGCAAGTATAAGCATAGCTATTCTTAGAACTTAATTATTTCTATGGATTAATTTTTTTAGTTTATATATAAAGAATTCTTTGAATTTCAAGACATTCTTTTGTTGATACACTTGTTTGAATAATATATTTTCTTACTCAGTGTGGCTAATGCAACACCTTCCAAATGTTTAAATAAATTCATTTCAAGCTAAAAATTATCCACTGAAGTAAAATTAATGGTTTGAATAGGACTGGACAGGATTTAACCACTAGCTGACCAAGGCTACTATAAGTGAATATAGATATATTCATAAAAGTGTTATGTTTTGATCAATTTTAAAATCTTTACTAGGCTTGCTAATAACTTTTAATATTATGATCTTAAAATAAATACTTTTCAATTACAAGATTCACAAATGCAGTAATTTTTTATCCATCTAAAACATCATTTTTATTTTAAACATTTTTGAATAATAGTATGTCCTTTTCTCCATTTATTTAAAGTTTATTCATTTGTTTAAATGGTATATAAACCGTTTTAGTTAGTTTTAATGTCGAGAACAATTATTTTTGATAAATGTTATTATTTATATGCATAGTTTTTTTAATAAACACAATTTGCACTATTTAATCCATAGCTGGAGGAAATGTGGGGATTCATACATTTCCCATAAGTATTAGTCCGAATGTGAATGTATATGGAACAACTAGGATTCAAACTCTCATGTTCTGATTCTGAAGCCCAACTGCCTACCCACTGTTTCAAGTTGGCCTCCCAAAAAGGCCATTTTCCTGTATTTGTATAGGTGTGAGCTGCTATCTGTGGTTTTATGACCACCATAAAATTACAAAATAATTCATTTAGCAAAATTACAAATTGTAACAAGTCCTAAATAAGAGGTATCATTTTTTCCACTAAAAAGAGCTTGTTTATCTTTTGAAGCTCATTGCTACCTGAAAATTGTTCTTTGAGTGATTTTTTTTTTTGCAAAAATGAGCAAAGATCAAAGTGTTTTTTAAAAAAAAGGGGGGAAGAGGAAAAGAAAAATAAACTATTTTTTAAATGAAGAAAGACTGTCAAAACAAAATAAGGAAGAGAATTCATTGATATAGGGGGGAAAAAATAAATAAATATAAAAAAAGATGCCTTTATTTTTCTTTTATTTTTTACAAATAAAACATAGCAAAATAGACAAATACATTCTTTAAAAAAAAAACATTTGACAGTTTTTTAATCAAAGTTAAAAATTTCTAACTTGATTATTCTTTTTGAAACTGTTCAGCAACATTTCTGATTCTGTTTCTGAAGGGGAATAATTAAACTGGTTATTCTAAACGCATTGGCTTATGATTACAATTTTAAAGAACCCAACCAATAAAATATATAACCAGCCAAAAATTTAAAATATGATTATTAAGGTGAAAGTATGTACAATATAGATTAGTTCTTAAAATGAGCCTTTACGAAAATGCTTTTGCAATATAGAATATCTTCTGATCCCAAATAAAATCTAATATATTTTTTCATCTAAAAATGAAATAGAAGTACATCAAAAATGTTTTGTAAGGAAGTCAATATATTTAACTTACTGGAGCCACAATCTTTCCAGTTTGTCCAACTTGTAGGTCATTCGCTACAAAACCAGCATCAACAGCTGCTCGAGATGCTCCCACTGCGGCATTCATCTTATCGGCAAGGGTGTACAATAATTGAAAATTTTCTCCACTTTTCATTCCTCGACCTGAACAGGAAAGAAAATAAATGATTTTTCTAAAACATTAACTTTTATAAAACTGGATAAAAGTGCAGAAAAGAAAAAGTAAGTTTCTCTAGTAAGGACATTAAGGCCATACTAAATAGTCTAAATCCTTGTTTTTTATGGTTTCAAATTGTCTTCAATTGTTTGTGTGCGCAAAAAACGAAGAGTAAAGTTTTTTGGGTTTTTATAGCAGGTCTGTGATGTTCCTTAGAAGATTCTGGTCACATATTTAGAGTCCCACACTTGGCAATATAGAATGAAAAGGATTTTTCAATATTCTATACAGGAGGTAACGTGGAAGAAAAAATAATGAGTTATTGTTAATTCCCTTCACTTATAAATTAATTTAAGAAAGGTTTTCATAAGAGATTTTCAGTTGTTTTTAAAATATTATTTCCTTTGATTTAATAATACCATTTCGTAGTGTAACTGTTGTGAAACCAGATCACACCCCATAGTGGACTCGTTCACATCCTATATAATCAGCTCCTAAGGATAGTACGGTGGAGAGAGATCTTGACAGATATTGTACTTTGGGGAGCAAGATCTTAATGCCATACGGCTCCTTGGTTCAAATAGCATGAAGAGAACCACGACAACTGGAGGCTATCCTCTGTTGCAGCCTCTTCCGCCTTCAGTGCCGTTGTGTCACTGCAGACATCATCCGCCACATTCGCCGTTGAGATCTTGCACTATTTAACCCATAGCTGGAGGGAAGATTTGGTTTCATATCTTTCCAAAAGTTATTAGTCAACATATGAAAGTAGACGGAACGACTTGGATTCGAACCCGCATAGTACGGTTCCGAAGTCCGATTGTTTATCCACTGAGCGATGTCGACCACCATATATATATATATATATATATATATAATTATATGGTCAAGTCGCGTTGAGACACCGGTTCCCGTCAGATCACCGAAGTTAAGCAACGTCGAGACTGGTCAGTAGTTGATGGGTGACTATTTACGAATACCAGGTACCATATTTTACGCCGGGCAGGAAAATACCCAGGTTAGTATCTGGGGGCGCTGTTAAACCCACTGGGTAGATGAACCCTTAGTCTTTGGGAAGACAGGCATCTAGGAGAAAGAAAACTCTGAAGTATAAACCTGAGGTCTGTTGTTCATATAGTCTATGGCAACCACTTGCACTGACTTTGTGTTATCAGCAGTTTCAAGAAGTGTGGATGGTGCTACACAAGCCTTCACCACTCTAAACAAATTCCTGTGTGGTAGTCTGACGACCATACGTGGTTTAATGACTCTCATACGTCGAAATCGATGGGAGAGTCCATCATAATGTAAAAGTGAAGATGTGTGCATGTACAATCTATCCTTCCAAACTATCCTACAAATTTTAAGTCTACAAACTTAAAATTTCATATATAGAGTTTTCAGACCTTGGGAAAGTTTTTTTTTTAATGAAAGTTTAGCTGTTAAGGGGTCAAAGCTAAAAAATTGGATTGACAATTGCGGTCACCACCAAACTACTCAGCCAACTTTGGGGTCTAAAGACTTAAAATTTAATACATTTTTTCAAAATGAATACAAAAGTGAGCATCAAAGAATTAGACCACTGAAATTTGCATATGTACCGTGCTGCTTTCCTATATAATAAATTTTTTGTTTTTGTTTAATGGCATATCAACCTTTTTAAATCATTTAATGCCGAGAGTAATAATTTTTAGTTGACATTCATTTAGTTCACATGTAATTTTTTAAATAATACAATATGTACTATTAATTCCATAGCTGTAAGGAATTTGAGGATTCATACCTTTCCCAAAAGTATTAGTCTAAATGTGAACATAAGCTAGTTCGAATCGCAGATATTCTGTTTATTTCAATTCCAAAGTCTATCCATTGTCCTATATAGGGTCATTCCATGTCAAACCATCCAGACCTCAACACCATTGCGTCTCACTTTTTTTTTCAAATTTTGACCATATGTTGGCATCATAGAAACTAGAAAATCCTGAAAATTTTAGCCTCTAACTCTAAGCGGTTCCGGAATTATCGCACTTTTACTATTTTACAAAATCGCGTTTTGTCGCAAATTTCCGCCATTTTGAATTTACATTTTTGGGCATA
>JAUZSX010115136.1:0-17940 GCA_034780655.1 Idiosepius hallami
TATCATATATGTCATATCTATATCATATGTCATATCTATATCATATATATATATATATCATATATGTCATATCTATATCATATATGTCATATCTATATCATATATGTCATATCTATATCATATATGTCATATCTATATCATATATCTATCATATATATATATATATAATTTTTTATATAAGTTTCCAAAATAAATGGAAACATTTATTTTCTAACCAAAAACTTTAAAATGTTTCATGATTTGATTAACCCTTTCAAAATTGATTTCATTGATAATTTTTTTCTTGATTTGAAAAATTTCTTTTTATCCATGTTTTTTTACATGTTTTTTTTAACAATTTGTAATTGGCATTTTTGTCAGCACCTATTTAACTACCAATTCAGTAATAATATGATTAAATGTTCTGTTTTTTTTTATATACAAATAATGAATATTTCACTATAAAAATTTTTTTGCTTACAAAAAAGTTTTAGAGGAAAATATTTGTTGTCTTTTTTTCCTTATTTTTTCTTGTTAAAATTGAATTTTCACTGTTACAAATATTTGTTTCTAAAAAAAAAGCTTAGTATTTGAATCTATTATCCTTGATTGGCAGTAGGCTGAGGTACATGATTCATTTGGATAGAAATTCACAAACCATCGAGTTCTTTATTCCTGTATTCATTCAAGTCAATATATCATTTTGTTTTTCAAATCCAACAACCAACATTCAATTTTTTCTCCTCTTTCATTCATTGTTTTCAATCTGATATTTTTTATAAGAAGAAATGTTTATTTACTTTAGATTTTTACTTAGATTCTAAAATAGTGAAAAGATGAATTCAGTATTAAAATTGATTTTAGTCAACTTTTTATCAATAGAAAAAATACAAAAACTTTTTAATAAGATAATTGGTATTTATATTAAAAATGATCTTTTTGAAAATCAGAAAGAACCATCAAAATAATAATATTTTTTTTCAATATTTTAAAAACATCTTTTTTGTATTATTTCTTTAAAAATTAATTTGATTAAAAGACATTTTAATTTCTTAATTTCAATAATGTTGTTGGGCATAAAAAGTTACTCTAGTAAATGAAGATGGTCAGTTTGATTTGTATTTCATATTCAAGATCAATTTAGATCAGATAAAAAGGATCCTCATACGCTTCAAACCAAACACTATGGTTCTTCTGTGATTAAAATCCAATGTCTACTTAAAAGCTGCAATGACCATATATGATGATGCTATACATTTAATGTGATTTACATAAAGTTTTAGTGAGGAAAAACTCTATTCTGTATAAAAATAATTTCGTCTTGATCCTGTTTAATTTAAATCTTTTGTGTATTTAACTCTTCTCTTCAGATGTTTTATATTTCTCCTGTGATGTCCCCTCTGACTTTCTTTCAGTATTCCATCCGTTGAACTTTTATCAGACTTTGTCAAAAATACTTAGTTTCTGTTAAATTTCTTCTAACTTCTTCAAATGTTTGGATTCTAATTAAATTGTTTAAAATGTTTGACAACTCTAATGAAGATGAAAAACATAATATTTAACCATTAAGGCATCAGAATAGCTTTATAAGAGCTATAAAAATCATTGAGAAAGTTTACTTATATATTAACAATAAAACATTTTCAGAAAGAACTTTTTAATGTCTTTCTGTTTTGTGTTCATGATTTTCTTTTCCTTCATATAAAAAAAATGGATTGGCATTTGGAAAAATATATTTTTGAGAGAATGCGGTTTTGATTATTTATGTTACGTATTTAAAAAAATATTTGGATATTGTTTTGGCTAGAATATCCCTTCAAAACTCAGATAGTTACTTGAGGGAAGGGAATACACCTTTTAAAACTTATGGAAAATATAATTTTTTTTTTAAGAAAAAAACATTCTTTTCATTCTAATAAAGGTTTTTTTTAATGCTTTTTGGTCAAAGAAATGTTTTAATAAACTGAATAATTATTTCTTTAATCCAAAAATATAAAATTAAATAAGAAACAATATATACTAAAGAAAACAAGAATTATAAGAAAAAATCAATTTCTGTAAATTATTTTAGCTATTTGTTTTGTTCTGTTTTTTCTTTTTCAAGTTCTACCAACCACATGGATGTTGAGAATAAACTCTTTAAACATTGTATGATTAGAATTATTTTTTGTAAAGAATTTATCTAAAAAAGATTGGAATATTTTCTCTTTGTTCCTGAATTTTATTCCAAGGAATTCATTAAAAATAATTCTCTGCATTTTCTAAAATTTCATTGATTGTTTAATAAAAAAATACTCACTCACTCCGAAGAAAACAATATCAAGGTTTTAATAAGTTCTCTCTCTCTCTCACACAATGTCTCTCTCTCTCTCTCTCTTCATAAGATAATTTAATATTAAAAAAAATTGATGTTTTAATAAATTTTGTTAGGTTTCTGATTATTGACCATTTCTCAAAGAAATAATGATGCTTTTGTCAGGTGTTATTTTCTGATTATACATGTCTTTAAGTCTCTTATTTATTAGCTCATCCTATATCTATCTATCTTATATATATATATATAAAATGGAACATATATGGAAAATTGTGATGATCTCTTCTTGGTATGAAAAGCCATTTGCATAATTATACAAACTTATTTTGCATAAATAAACAAACTTATTTTGTGTCAATATACAAACCTATTTTGCGTCCTAATGTCACCGAAAACAAAAGTAATTGTGCATGCCAATTCTGTGGCAAAATTTGTCGCAGTTTGGCTGGCCTGAAGAGACACTTGTGAATATGTACTTGAGGAGAGTGTGAGGGAGGGGATGGGTGAAGAAATGAAGTAAGAGGTGGTCGTGCTCAAAACCTAGAAGACAACTATCATATATAAAGAGTAGAAGGGAGAAAATTTGTAGTGAAGCATTTATAAATTTATTTTAGCTGCTATAACTTACATCTTCAGACTATTTCATATAACTATAGAAATAAACTAATTCAGATGGACATAATTATCAAATTAGAGAATCATTATTGATTTATGTGTATATATATGAGTGTGTGTGTGTATGTATTTCGTATATTATCAGATCAACAAAGAAAATAAGGATATTATAATTAGTTAAAATGAGGCAAGATAAGTAAAAATTAGGATACAAAAATGATAATGGTCTGTAGTCAAGATAAGCCAATTAGAAGAATTAAAGATAGGGACAAAATGTAAAACAAGATTATTTTTTGATATTTTCACTAAAACATAACCTATAGATGTTTTACTGGAAGGAAAATCAAATTTGAAAATCTGGAATCAGATCTTCTGATTCACAATCTTAAAATTCTGAGAAATAGCTTCCATTCTGTTGGGTCTATGATACTTGTTCAGAAGCATTGGTTTATTGTTGTAACATTACTCTTATCCCCTGTCACATTTTCAGAGGTTTATTGCAATGAGTTTCAATGCACTCACCCAATAGGGGATACATAGCACTTGTTGATGTGCCAGATAAATTTTTAATTAAAAATTTGTTGATTTCTCTTTCTTATTTGTTATCAATTATTAAACAAAATTATTTCTGATCAAATCATGTTTTGATTGGATAAGAAATTGTTTGTTTCAGGCTTTATTTACATCAGGTAAATTAAATGTTTATCTAAATTATCTTAGTTTTTTCACTAAGAACAAAATACATCTACTTGTTTTGGCCAAATTCTACTGATACTATTCTAAAATGTCTTAGATAGAATAGATATTTATATGAGATCTTTTAAAATCCTTCAAAGACTATTGTACCATATTTATTCCATGAAGCTCTTCTAACAGATATGCATTGATTGCGAATTTGGACTAATCTCTTTTAGGAATGTGACTCATGTATTTAAGAAAAATAAAAGGATCAACAGTTTAGATGATAAAAGATTTCTGAAATGAAATATTTGAAATGAACTAAAAACAATGGCACTTAGTTGTGTGACCCCCCATCCCCTGCTCCTTAAATGAAATCTAAGCATCTAATTGAAGCTTTTAAGTTCTATGGGATTGGGAAGAATGTATTAAAGTTTTTAATCTTAAGTGCAATGTCTTGATCGGGAATTCTGTTGTTGTCAATGTCAATCCTTATCAGTCCTAAAAGAATCTGCACTTTGCCATTTGCTTGTTTGAATTGATTTGCAATTCTTTCAAATTCCTCATTAGAGAATCACTTTTTTAGTTTTTTTAAAGCTCTACATCTTAATTTCTTTACCTTATTTTAGCATCATTGCATCTAAACAGACATATATGTGTGCACACTATAAATATCTTTCATAACATGCTTAGGTTATATGCCAAAATCCATTGAAGTTGAGAACCACTATCCTAAATTGATATTAACTTGGGAATGACATCTATCTCTCTGTCTCTCTCTTTCTGTCTGTCTATCTGTCTCTCTCCCTCTTTCAGGTTTTATCAAAATTTTATTAATTGCATAAATAAGGTTTATGTTCAATTCAATTTTTTAGGAAATTCAAAATAAAAATATTTCTTAAGAGAAATAATGAGTTTAAAATCAATTCAATTAACTGGAAAGGTTATTGTCTACCTATTTAAGAATAGTAAAATGATGTGTCTATACATATATATGTGTGCGTGTGTTTGTGAATAATATACATACAATAGAAATAATATTATATTATTTCAAAAACGCAATGCTTAATTGTTTTGGTCAATGAAAACCATTATGATGACTTAAAATGTTTGGTTAAAAATTAGATTTATGGAGGTCAAAAAACATTAAGCCCTGATGATGGTTTTCATTGATCCAAAACGTTCAAGTACCAGCTTTTTGAAATAATATTATTTCATTCCTCTTGTTAATACTTATTTAGTCAAGCACCAACCCAAGACCATTTTAATGTGCACATTAATTATTCTGGTTGTGGGTATTGTTTCCTTCATGTATATTTTCATACTGTTGGAATTAAATTTCTATTTTTATTTTCTCTCTATAATATTCACATTTGTTTCTACTACAATCCATTAAATGGTTTTAGAAATGTCTAGAATCTGCTGATTTCAAACATGGTATTTGTTTTTCTCAGAAATTCATCCTCAACTACTAGTATTCGTCCAACACAGACAAATGTCTGTTTGGTTTGGTGGGTTTTCAATGTTTTTAGATAAAGCATTATCAAGTTTTTAAGATACAAGCTTATTAATTCATTCAATAGAATGACAAATTAAAAAACACATTTTGGTTTTTTTGGAAAGTTCAAAATAATTTCAGTCTGATAAATTCTTTTTGATGTTGATACCAACCTTGCATCTCCCAAAAGTTATTTATTTTGAAGCACGCTGACATTGTTCTTTTTTTCATTTGCGGCTGAGGAAGAGAACCTAAAAACAATCTGGTTGTGTTTTTGTTTTTTAAAATAACCACAATAGAGATATTCCCCTAAACTTTACCAGAACCAAATAAACGTTTCAGTCAATTGTTTTTTTAAGATGTCTGACTTGTTTATAGAGTAATTGTAGCCGTGTTGTTTTGCATTTAATCTTTTTGAGTTTGCTTTTAAATGTCATCTTATTATTCAAGGCAAAGTTTAACTTCACAGCACACCATTCAATGAAAAAAAGATGCTTTTTCTGTTTAACATGATATTTAAGGTCTTCTTTCACTTCTAAAGATGAAGCTTTTTTTTAAGTGAATAGAGTTTATAGAATTTATTGTATAGATTCTGGTTTAGACTAATTGAATTTAGTAGAAAAATAGAAAGATTTACATAGAGCTAAGAAATTGAAGAGTTAAATTGAATTTACTCGAGAGATTAATCTGCTTGAGTCTACAAACAGGAACCAATCAATTTACTTGGGAGTATTATTCATAAGAACAGGATGATAAAATAACTGGAACAAAATTTTAATTTCATATTTTAAGTTGATAGTCGAATGAATTAAAATTTTGTAAATAAATTGGATATAATAAAATGAAACCAGTATTTTTTCACTAAACTTATTGAATTTTTTGAAAATTTTAACAAGTGAATTTTCTTTTAAGCACCATACAAATCATAATGAAAATTTGTTGCATTATTTTTGGTTTAATTAGACTAGCATATCCCTGCAAACATTTGACAATTTGATTTATATTTTTGGAAATACAAGATTGACTAATCACAGAACAGTGGCAAAAGGCAAATGGAAGGTATAATTTTAATCAAAATCTAAGTACAATAAAAAATCTTTGTGTTATAAGTTTTTTTTAGAATTTGCCTCGGATTGTTTTCATATCCAACTTTTTTTTACTCTAATAATTTAAAATGGAAAGATACAAAAAAAGAATTGCCTCCCTTTAATTTTTTTTTATTGTTTTTTTTTTCTTTTTAATAAAAGACTATGTTAAGATGAAATGAAAAATATTTAAATATTGTTTCTTTGGATCATTTAGAGATCCAAAAGAAGGAAAGAAAGAAAGGTAAATAGAAATAAGCCAACTATTTTGATTGGTTGCTTGTTTGGTTGGTATCTAAAAAATGTTGCTGGCTAAAACTCAAATCTAGGATTGGGATTTAGGAACTTGTTTTTCTTTGGTTTGTTCTTATTGTTTTTGTTGTCAAAGTCCAGTGACAACAACTGGTTCTTTTGCTTGAGGTGCTAGCTTGGTTTTTTGTTTTTTTATAAATATTTTTTGTTCTGAATTCAATTTGATAAATATCATGAACTAATGCTGAATAAACATCTGCTTGGACCACTCACAATTGAACATTCTTGAAATTTAGAAATAAACCTACTTTTGGACTTTTTAAAATTTTTATAATTGTATACCTATTTTTGGCCCACAATCTTATATTTATTGTGGGAAGACCTCAGAATTTATAGAAAAAAGAAAAGAAATGAATATATAATGTTCAAATGCCAAATTACCACTTCATTCTTAACTATAGTACTTATCATTACTGATTCTCTTGTAACAACAACATTTATAAGATATAATTAAAGTTTATAAATAAAGACTGCTCTGTAGGAGTAAAGCTCTCAACATGAAAGATCTAATTTCATGAAATACGAATTAATCAAAAATATTTTGACTTTTCAAAATTCATTCCTAAATTTTTAAAAGACAAGTAAAAAAACAAAAACATTTGCCTTGTTTGTTTTACGGCATATCAATCTTTTTAGATCATTTAATGCTGAGAACTCTAATTTTTTTGATAAATGTTCTATTTGTTCATGCATAGTTTATTGAATAGCACAACTTGCACTATTTAATCTGGTGGGAATGGTGGGATTCATACCTTTCCCCAAAGGTTATGGTCTAAATACAAATACAAACGGGACCTGGATTTGAACACGTGTATTACAGTTTGAAAATCCAATTAGCTTTTCTCTCAGAATTTCCTTTAAGTGTGTGCAATGGTCTTTATCCCAAATCGTTTCCATTTATTATCTCTCTCTGTTTGATCACGCACAATATGACTTGGCTTACATTAAAATACTTTATTGATTTTTTTTTTATAAGTTGAATCTATTTTTACTTAAAAATTTCTATCACCCATAGTTTTATTGCAATAACAGAAATAATTATAAAAACTTATAAAGTTGCTCCATCTTCCCATCCCCCTCACACACAAAAAAATAAATAAGTAGGAACAATACTAATTAATCAGTAAAATGACCAAAATAGGTAAAAAAGATTAATTAGTAGAATGTAATGAAAAAAAAATTTGCTAATGAAATGATGATTATATTTCTCATTATTAATTAATTTTGTACTTATAAGATATCTGATATTTTTATCCTTCTAGGAAATGAAAGGAAATGTCAGTAAGATTTTCAGTAATTCTTAGAATAGGAAACAATTTATATAATAGCTTGGTTAATAATAATAATAAAAGGTATGATCAAGGAGAGGAACTGGCAGTCAATGACTGCAAGGAATATTGATGTTCCAAAGGAGACAAATTGTCTCTCTGCTTTCCGAAATAAATACCAGGTGTTGACGGAATCTAGATTCTACTGACCCTGTGTGTGGGAAATGAAGATAGTAGGGTGAAAACCTTATGAGAAATGGCACCATACTGTCTTTGACTGGAATGGAGTGGATCCTGCTGGAGAATCACAAAGAGACATGTTGTCACTTTGACTCCAGTGTAAACCACTGGTCACTGATAGCATGCAAGTGCTTTGAGAATTTATAATGATAATACCAATGTTTGTAGGGTCATAGCTAGATAGTAAAAGAATGAAATGAAGATATTAAATTTTCAATCAACTAATTATGATTTAAAAAGAAACTCATGAAAAACCTCATTTTGATATTAGATTTGCAATTATTTAAACTGGATTAAAGCAACTGCAAATCTAATATCTAAGTTCTAATAATAGCAATATGTAATATCTAAGTTCTTTTGTCATGTCCAAAATATCAATTGTTAAAAGCCTAGAAACAATTAAAGATAGGTCATGACTTATAAGGACATACTGATTAAGTCATTATTAATCTATATTTAATAATTTTATTTTATTTAAATCATTTATTATGATTAAATTGGAGTAAGAGATAGATATTGAACATTCAAAGAAAAAAACTTGTCAAATTATAAAATACACTCTTCTGCTGTTTTCGCTGTTGTATAGAAAGAAACTCATTTCTGTGACATGACCTTATCATAATGTTGTCATAGGTTTATTTATCCTTTTCTCCGATCGTTCTAGACTTTTTGCTTCTCAATTTTACCAAAGATTTTGCTGCTATACATATGCTTTTCTCATTCTTGAGCTAATTAAAGGTATTTATAATTAGAATCATTTGTAATTTACACACCCATTGTTAAAGAATGACAATGGTGAGCATAATTAAAAAGATAGAAAAATAAATTAAAAAGTAATTAGATAAAATAACTTGTTTATTTCGTAATAATCCCTGCAGCTATCAGTTAATAATACAACTAATGTTCTTCTAACTTCTAATAATAAAAAACAATAACAAAAAAATGTTTGTGATAAATAATTATTTTTCTCATTAGAAAAAATAGAAAGTTTGATATGCTGTCAAAAACACAAACTAAATTATTTCCTGGTAAAAGGTTACATTTTAGTAGTTACTTAATGTTTTGTAGGATCCACAAAAGCTTTTTTTAAAAAATATATTAAATATAATAAATATATGTGAATGAGTGACTTGCTTTGCAACCATTGTAAACCTGATCCTATTTTTACCATAATTGTATTATCTTGATCAGTGGTTGTTTGTTACCTGGAAGGCGAGAGGTACTTTTTTTAGAATAGAAAAAAATCCACAACAAAGACATTTTCTTATTTAATAAAAATATCGATATAATTTCATTTAATCAAAACTTAGGGAATAATCAAGTTTTTTTTATAGTTTTTTTAATATTTAATCTAACTTCACTTCCCCAATAAAGCCATACCCATAGATTCTCTCCCCCTTCAAGCCAGTCTCAATTAGAGATGTCTCTTTCTCAGCTCTCCAAAATGTGGATTGCCAAAAAAACAAAATAAAAACAAACCCATCTCTAAAATTATCTAATTTAAGATTTTACGAACTCAAACCTTACTCACTCATACCAGTTGGTACCTAATAAACCATGCCAATACTTTTTGGAATATCATACTATTTTTCTTCAAGCGCAAATTCTGCACATTTGTGAAAATTGAATTTTAACAGCACAGTAAATATTGACTATCATAAATAAAAAAATGAATTGTAATTGGTCAGATTTTGTAACAAAGTTTGCCATAATTTCAATATCCTAGTTATGAATTAAGATTGAAATAACCAATCATTGCCACTAACTTTTTAGGGTAAAAGGGCTGCAAGAAGTATTCTGCTTCGAGGCCACTATGTGGTTAAGCATGGCACTGTTGATTGGTTTAAATAAAAAACTGAATTGTAATTGGTCAGATTTTGTAACAAAGCTCCTCATAATAACAATATCCAAGTTGTAGATTAAGATTGAAATAACCAATCAATACAAGTAAGTTTCTGTTGGAAAAAGTTACAAAAAATTTCTTATAATATTTTTATAGACAATCTTTTTTTTTTTAAAATCTTCCTCACTACTTTTACAGGCCTTTAAAAAAATCAGCTTCTTGTAATAAAAAGTTGACCAGATAAAATAATAAACTCATTTTGAAATATAAAATTGACATAAAAAGATTTTACAAGGATTCTTCCATATCAACAAATTAAGTTGACATTTTAATTAATTTGATTAATTCTATCATATATCGTTATTTGTTGATCTATTTCTGATCTCTTCTATTTCTTTTGTTGTTCAATGTAGAAAGTCAGAGATATAATTTAGATGTGTAACACATTGCAATTTCTCTATCTCTTTTTCTTTTTTCTATCATTCTCTCTGTTTATTAATTTGATCATTGTATTCATCTTGATTTGTTATATTATTAACTTCTTTGCTTGCTGTGACTTTCTTTCTATTGATTTAAATTATTATTTAGTTAGTTTTTTTTATGTAATTAGATTAAGTAAATCGATTCAGATTGAAAATGGCTGATTATAGATAATCAAAAATTTGGATTTTGCTTTTCTCATTATTATTTTATTGAGATGAATTGTTGTCAACATTTTCTTTAAATTCTTTATCAGTATTTTATTTGTATTTAGAACTGTGGTCTGGAAACAGGTGTAAATTACTATGATTTGGATAAATTAGAAATTTGGATATTTTTTTTGTGTCAGAAAGAATAACATTATTTTTCACTGTGTGCCATTGTTACACCTGAAAGCATCAACATTTTTGCCCCATAATAGTGGATTCAATAAAGATTTCTTTTGTTCATGAATTTGAAATACGTGATGGTCAATAGTTTTGCTTTATACTAAAAAGAGTGTTTTATTTCGTTTTTTTTTCTTGTGTGCTATTTACTTGCCAAAAAGATAGATTTTTTTATTTTATTAGGGTAGATATAATTGACAAACTTTTTTCCAATATGCATTTTTAAAAATTTTATTTAAAGTAAATTGGTTTGTCCAACAGAATACTTCCATGTGTGGACGTAAATTCATTTTACTACAAATTTTGTTGTAGTCATTGGACCCCAAAAAGGAACCCGGTCCCTGATTTAGAAATACTGTCTCTCTCTTTTGATAGGAACTAAGTGTTCTTTGGCAATTTTATGCATATGGTTTTTAGATATTTATCTGTTTGTTAGAGAAATGGCTATTCTTAATTGTATCTAGAAAGCTTTGTTTTTATGGCATACAAAACGTTTTAGGTCATTTAATGCCAATAACAATCATTTTTTTATAAAGATTTTTTATTGTCCACTTGTAGTTTTTCTTTTTAATAACACCAAATGTACTATTTAATCTATAGCTGGAGGAAAATGTGAGTTTTATACCTTTCCTAAAACGTATAAGTCTTACCCTCTGTCCCAAGTGAACTTCCTCCTAACTGGTTTTCAAATCTTATATGTCATTCCATTCTTGCTGCTTTGTGTTCAGCTCAGTGACCACTTTTTAGTATCAAGGTAACACAATTTTAAAAAATTTAACTTATTCAAGCCTATTTTATGGTTTGATTTTATTCAGGAACGTTTATCCTTATTTATGATAAACATATTTTTATTACAAATTTAAAATTGTTTCAAAACCTTGCACTAAATTTTAACTTGTAAAATGGTTTGTTTGGTTTAGAAAATAGTTTTGATAAAACTTTATATTTAAACTTGGTTTCTTTTTTTGGTAACTTTCAACATTTTTTTTTGATTTTAACTGAACTGCTATCTGTGGTTGTGACACAATTTTCTTTATGATACACTCAAGCTAATTTTTTGAATGTCATCCTCATGTATATATTAGGAAAAAGAGCAGTCAGTTATTAAATAACAGGAAATGATTCAGCTTGACTGAAATTATCACTGGTCTATAAGAAAATAATACATTAGCATTAAAGAGAAATCTGTATATATATATATAGAGAGAGAGATAGATGTTTGTGTGTTATTACTGGTTTGTCAGTTTATAAAGTTTATATCTGTTACAATATGATTTAATATTTTTTTGATATGATCACTTAGACAAGAGCTTCTAAAATTGTTATTGTTTCATAGAATAGAATCAGCTTTTAACAAAATTAGATTTTCTCTTAAAAAATGTATTAATTTGATTGAATAAACAAATAAGTTTTCAAATCTTTTGATTGATAAAACAACCACTTACAATCCAATTTAGAGGTAGTATTTAAATTAAAAGATTGTTTTTCTATTGAATTCCTTAACATAATTGCAGTATTTTAATAAACACCACAAATAATTTTCTGTTTTGTTTTGGCTAATAACATTTTCTTTACTCTTATGATTTAATTCACTGGTTCTCAAGCAAGATCTACAAGAACCCATGGGGTCCATTTATTATTAAGAGGTAGTCCATGGGCAAAGCACAACAAATTGAGGCTGGTCCACAATTCGTAAAGCAGAGTACATAGATAATGGTGCATTCTGCAGAGAATTTAACTGCCTGAGAAGTTCTGCCTGCTCTCCAAGAGCAGGCATCACTTGCTTAACCAAGGAAAAAAAAAATTTAATATTGTAATTAGTATCGCTATCATTATGATTGTGATTATTATTACCAATTATCAGTACTATTTATTATTATTATTATTTTAGAATACTTTGTCTTAAATTTTCATTTAAAAGTAAAGCTTAATTTACTATTTCTCCAATAATTAAAACGTTAAATTATAATTTTTCTAAGTGAAAAAGAGAATTTTTCATATTCAATAGATATGAAGAGGTATATCAAAAAAAAAAGTGAAAGGGATTCATGAATAAATAAAAGGTTTGAGAATCACTTATATCTAATTAATATGATACTATTTTATTATGGTTTGATGCAACTATCAATCCTCTGGATATCTATTGGGGAATAATTTTCAGTTTTGCTTTGCATTATGCTCTGATAGAAAATATAGAAATAAAAAATAATCTTGCTTGGTTTATTTTTTATCTGATTCTGGAAGAGAAATATGAAAAAAAAAAGACATTCATAAATAATTCTGTTTCATTTAATGTCAGCTGGTATATATAAAAAGAAGTTTTTGTGGTTCTTTAACGTGTTAGGGTTGAGTGGTTTTTGAAAGGAAATACTCATATCATAGCTTCAGTTACACTAGGCTATTATTTCCATTCAATGAGATTTTTAATGTTTAATTAGCTGGATCCAAAGCTGAATTTCTTTGGCAATTTTTTTCATATTTACCATTGTTCTCCTGCTGAGACTGTAAATGCTTGTTTGGCCTTGGTTTTTGAAAAAACTTAAAACTGATTTGTTCACAGATAAATGAACCATAAAGTGGGCAGTCACATATTTATCATTTACTTATCAGATTATTAGACAGTTGTTTGCAATAAACAAAATTTCAAATCACTTAAGTTTTAAAGAAGCAAGATTTGGCTTATTCCAACTTCTATTCTCATGTTGCATATTAAGTACACTAAGTTTCTGTACCCCTCAGCTTTCTTCAGGTATCACTTGTTAATCTATTTTTAAATCAAATATGTTAAAATATGAATCTAAATAACCATATAGAGTTAAGTGTATTTTAGATATTTTCAGTATTTGAAGCATGAGAAATTGCTTAATGTTTCATTGAATTTCTCAGTTTATGTTAAGATAGTTTTTGGAAAACGGATTCTCCTGAGAATTCTTTTCAATTATCAGAGATGACATTTGGGATTTATATTGACTTAAGCAAAAAGCTAATGTAAAGTGAATGACCTCTTGACCTGACCAATAGCCTTTGTTCACATTTAATGATTTGGATTTGGAAATTCAGTCTTTTTAATATTTATTGATTGGCAGTCACAATAACATGAAACAACATTTGAGAAATTCATTTACAAAAATCACCATCTCAGTCAAAAATTAAACTGAGTCCATTATTCTGTTCCCTACTTTGTCTAACTTTTATTGTTATAACCATTTATCAACAAAACTCAATGGCAACCTAAATGCATATTATAATTGATTTCTCAAATTTTCACAAGCAAAACAAAAATTACTATTTACAGAAAATGGTTAATTTGGATAAAATTCTGTTTTTGCGAATGAACTCTCCATTTTTTGTATTCATTATATTTGGAAAACCAAACATTATTTGCACTGTTCAGAAGTCTTGCAATATTTTCTTAACCTGAGTTGTCATTTTCATTTTCAACACATTTTAATTCTGTATCTGTGATTTCCTTCAAGTGTTTACCCTTTATTTATTCTTGGTGGTTACAAAGAAATACATGATTATGATAAATATAATTATACAGATATAATGTAGATTGCATATAAATATATAGATATAAATAATGATTTTCAAACAATTCTCTAGTGTTTAGCCTTTCTGTTTTTTGAGTGGTTGACTGATACTGATGCTATTTTGGAAAAAATATTATAATTCACTTTTATTCTATATTTCATTGCTAGATACATATTTTTATGATACACATCTGAAGGAAAGTCTATGCTAAGGCAAATAAATAGCTCCGTGAGGGTTAGGGTTCATAATCTTGGAGGTAACAGGAGGTTCAATGGTGACTATAAGTAGAAGCAATTCAGAACACTTAACATGAATATTAATAGCCAGGAAAAGTTGATATAGTAAGAACAATCTACTTGAGTGGATTAAATATAAGAATCAGTTAGCAATCTTAAGGAGATTCTTGAAATTGACTAGTGATACCTAAAGAAGCCTAAATAGCTTGTTTACTGAAATATTCAGATGGGAATGATAGTCTAAATAATCTAGATTATAAATATTAATACTAGAAATTCAGATTAACTTGTTTTAATTAAATAATATATTTTTATGAATATTTTTTCTCTTTTATGCTTTATTTCCTTGTTTTCATTATTCAATGACCAACAAAATTAGCATGAAAATATATCACTATGTACATTGGCTGCAGTTTCTAAGTGCAGTTTGTGTACTATAGAATATGAGAAAAATATATTAAAGAGAGCAATTGACAATATATAGTAAAACAGATTATCAGCTGAAACATTGATTGAATAATACATTTTATTTTAATAAAAAACATCAGCAAATCCAAAGTGACTTTTTTTTTAAAGAAATAACACAAGGGCCAAATCTTCATATTTTGATTCAATTAAATCTAAATATTTTCAATTAAAATGATAATTTTGGTATATTTTTTGTTGTTGTTGTTTTCTCACCAAGATGAGGACAAAAGTCTGCAAAAAAAAAAAATCAATACTCACATTATGAAATCTTATCTGAAAAAAATCCCAAAAAACAAAACACATATTTTAAACAATACAAATATAAATATTTTTTTAATTCTATTCTTTGTGTGTGTGTTTAAAGTGAATACATAAAAGCAAAACTGTCTTTTTTTTTTTCCTTTTTTTTTTATTCAATCTGTGTAAGATTTCTTTTCTATTCTTTGAATGAGTAACCAATAAATTGTTTCTCTTTTTACAAAATGTTTATGACTTTAGATGTAATTTGATTTAGATTTCCTTGAAACCTATTCACCTGTAAATAATGGATCACATGAACACATCCGGTGGATAAATAGGTTTCTATATTTCCCCCAAATGCTAAAAATATCAGAGGAGCCTTGGATAGAGTTACGAAACGTCTTTTCAAATTGTTCTCTATTCGATTTGACATTGTTATTTTGAATAATGGCTAGTGACTCTTGTAAAAACAAGTTTGTTACGGAAACAGCAAAAAACAGAAATTTGCTGCCAAAAGCACCACTGAGTGTAAAACATTGATGAAACATAGCCCTCTTCTGAAAAAGTAGCAGTCAAGTTAATAATAAACAACTTTACACATTAGAATGGATCAACATTAAATTTTCTGGGCAAGTTGGAAATAGCTTATAATAAAGATTACCTTTTGGTGGGGACCCAGATCATCCTCTTCATTCAAAAAGTAATCTTGTTTATAGCCAAATAAATCAAATATTTTTTTTATTGATGTATAGCCAATAAGTTTAAAGAAACTGTCAATAGTCAATGAAGTTCTAGCTATTGGCATAATGTTGCTTCATGTTGCTTCTTTGGTCTTTTCGTGATAACTGGATTTTAGCCTTGTCAGATATGGTTGCTATGGTTAAGAATTGTATATTATTGCAATCAAACCTTTGTGAAGTGAACCATGTTAGCATAATCAAGCCACTATAAGATGATAGCCCTAAAGAAAAAAAAAGAAAAATAAACTCTTATTAAAATGTCTTTGTATATTTTGGCTTCTGTTAGTGGTGCAATAGAAAATACCATTTTCATTGCTACAGAAGATACGTTTGCTCCAAAATAACATCATAAATGTAATAAACTGCATCCACATCTTAGCCTTGATCTAAAACTATTGTTTCAAACTCTTAAAATAAAATCCAATTTTTGATAAACAAAAGTGTCATCTGAAATGTATCATCAAAACCTGATTTTCGCACAAGTTGTTTCTGTAGAAAAAAATTTTCATTAAAGAGCTGATTTCTTTTTAAAATAACTTGATTTACTTGAAGGAGTTGATTTGCCATCAAACTAAACAACCAATCTGTATACACTAGAGATTTGAAAAAGACATGATGTTGTTGATTTATTTTCAACAAAGGGAGCTTTTTGTAGATTTCCTTTTTCGAAATGTAAATTTATAGCTAACATCATTGGTTTACAATAGAAATTATTTGTTTGTTTACTGTCTATTAATCTCTGTCCTTGTGTTTGATAGTAATGTGAATGCCAACAATGTGAGTGCATTAAAAGCTCCGCACACTTATTTAATCAAAGTCTATATGATAGGGGATATTTTCTGTTATTTTCTGAAATGTCACTATCAACACAAGCAATGTAATCGCTGGTGACCTTATTGCTCTTGGCTTTCTACAGCCAGCCTTCCAAATGTTTGACTTGAGTGCTCAGCTAAGTTACCAATCTTTCAGTGCACATTACCATTTGTTATGTAAAAGAGAACTTGATTTTATCTTTTGAAAATATAATAAAATTTTCCAGAAAGAAAGAAATTTGAAGTATTTGCTATTATTATCTTTATGCAATTCAAAAATCATTCTGATTAAAATTCATGGTTTGAATATTCTTCTAAATAAATGGCACTTGTTTCTTTTTTTTGAAATGTAATTATTTATACTTTTTCATGATTTTTAAAATATTGTCTATATTTTTTTGAAGAGCGTTGTTGTGTGTATTGTTTGCATATCTTGGATAATCATTTTTATCCAGGTGTTTATACAGGGTGATCAAAAAGTGCCTGCGCACCTAAAAATATTTCAGTAACATCATTTTGTACACACGTGTTTTTTTAAATTTTTTTTATATATCTATTTAAAAAATGAAAAAAAATGTGTGTGTGCGAAATGATGTTACTAAAAATATTTTTGGGTGCCCAGGCATTTTTTGATCACCCTGTATTAGTCTATTTTTAGAATATACATTTAGAATGTACATTTTTTTTTATTGTATACATTATTTACATATTTTGGACAGTTTTCATCTTTTTTGTGGTTTGTATTTTTCTGAAGTGAGTTAGTCTTATTGTTTTTATTATTTATTTCTCTGAATATTGTCCTCATCTTGGTAGTTATATTGTGTCAATTTTTTTTGACAAAAAACTATGTCTGTTACTGGCTCAAAGCATAAAATACTAAAAATGGTTCTTTTGAAGCTTGTAGCCATAGCAATTCTTGTACTTGAACTCTGGAATTATAATATGCTAGTTCAACACTCAATTGGTCTTATAGGTCCATTTTTGATCTTGATACCTTCAGGGAAAGTATTGATCTTATAGTATTGATCTCCAAATCTTCCTTCAATTCTATGACCTGTTAACAAAATGGAGATGTTCATTCATTCATTCCCCCCAAAAAAATAAAAAAAATAAAAAGTGGTGGTGAAATGTGTTTTGATTTACTTATTCTGTTTTGTCCTAAGAAGAAAATGTTGAAATCCTTCACCTGAATTTAAATTCTTACATAGATAC
>JAUZSX010115245.1:0-34382 GCA_034780655.1 Idiosepius hallami
CAAAATTATGATATCTTTAAGCGTTATAGGGATATGATGAAAATTATATGAACTAGCACTGTCTCGGTGAAGTTACCGATGTGGTATCTCAAATTATTGTGACAGAGGCACAATATCTGACAGCAGACTCAAGTGACTTGCTTGAATTAAAAAAAAATTAACAATAAAATAACAACAATACTATTAATAATAGAGTGCATTTTCAATTTATTTACAGTTGATCTATATACAAAATTGGGTTCTTTTTATTGTCACAAAGAAAAAAAAAAGGTTTAATGTTTTGTCATGAATTTAACCCTTCCCCAGCCTTAGTAAACCAAGGCAAAAAAAGACAAGGCAAAAAAAGACACACTGACATTTTGACTCTAATATGGTTCTTTAATAAAATGGCTCTGAGTGACCACTTGGTAATATTGCTAAGTCATGATTCAAAGGTAAAGGTTAAAATATCATTGTGTGTGTGTCTTCCTTAAGTTGCCAGGGCCAATATATTTTTTTTAGGGTTTAAAAGGCTAAGTAGTTAAAAAAGAAAACTTAGCACCAAAGATTTTAAAACCAACCAAATAAGTCATTGTATTCGGGAATTCTTTAAGATTCTTTATCTATGTCATTAATTAATTCTGCATACTTTTGTCCTAATCTATCATAGTTGTTCTTTCACTTTCTTGGACCTTTCAGCCAACTTATCCTCTGGCTTTCATCAGGTAATAAAACATGACAACAGATAAGAACTCCCGCTCTTGTAACTGTATTCTCAGCAACTATTGCCTTCCATAGCCATTATCTGAAGTATTGCTGAAGATACCGGTTTCCATTCCTACCTAAGTCGACCAGAAGTGGTGTGACAAATAACAATTATGAAAGACAGTTGTTGCTTGAAATATGGTTACAAGACTCAAAGTTCCTATTTGGGGTCGCTGTTAATCAGCTGATGAAGGCCAGAGGATAAGTTGGCCGAAATGTTGAAGAAAGTGAAAGAACAATTATGATAGACGAGGACAAAAATCCACAGAATAAATTAATGAGATAATTAGAAGAAGTCAGTTTAAACTTGCTTTGAGATTTCAAAATGTTTGAAAAGAAAGTGATGACTAAGGTTGTGACAATATGCTCTTATGAAAAATTATTTTACTCGTTGTGATCTTACAATTCCATTTTTTTGGAATCCTTGGGATGAGGCTTGAATATTTTTACAACTATTATTCGGACTGTTGTCCTCATCCTTATGTGAATATAGCAATGATAAGGATGAAGACAACAGTCCGAATAATAGTTGTACAAATCTTACAATTCCATTTAATTCTGTAGTTATTAGTAGGGCTGTGACAACATGCTTTTATTAAGAAATATTCTTGTTCCAGATTTAATAACTAGGCTTTTGACAAGAATATTCTTTAATAAAATCATAGTCATAGTGATGACTTATCATCTCTTAAAGACCTCCATTGCACACAAACCTGGAATTCTTGACTTTAGAATATATTCAATGAAAATAGAAAATAAAAAGTTTATTCTAATAATAATAATAATAATAATAATTTTTGTTTATAAATGCAAATAATCTAATATTTACGTTTCTAGCTTTATTTCTTACGGAAAAGTTTCTTTGTTGTTGGTATTAAAATTATCTTTACTAACAGAAATCATGGAAATTCCATGGTATTTGAAATTTAAACTTCCACATCAACAAGAACATTCTGATCACAGAAGCAATCAGAATGTAGTAGTCTTTCAATAAAAGAATTAATATAATATTAATTCAGATCAGAACAAACTCGTAGAACAGCTAGATATATTATTACAAGAAATAGAACAAGTTTTAATTTTAAATGAAAAATAAGTTTTTCTTAAATTTTCAACGGCAACACTTAGGTCAAGGATTTCCGTATGAATAAAAATATTTCAAAAAATGTTTAACTATAAAAAATTTGGTATTAAATATAGTTTGCAATGACGATGAATCTTATTTGTGACATTGGATGAACATCGGACAATTAAATTAATATTTAGATTATTATTTGATTAGAGTTTTATACACACATCAATATACAATTATATTTAAGAACTTCAAAATAATCTTGGATAGATTTAAAGCAATTTAAATGTTTTTATCAGTTTAATGTATAATTAATGAAAGAGAGCATATTTCAAAGCTAAAAGATCTTAGATGAATTGATGCACTGACAAGAACATGCCTTTGATCAATATGTCAGAGGTCATCCAAATAAGGTATTTGGCCAAAAAAATAAATAAAAAATAAACATCAGAATTCATGTTATCCAGACTCAAATAGAAATGAAGAGAACTAGAATCAAGAAATTATCTTTTGATAATGAAAAATCTTCATTAACCCTTTAAACCTTGCAGGCTGGAAAATTGGTCTAACTAAAACAAGTCCTGAAGACCAGAGAAGCCGGTTGAGTGGCCTTAGGGTCTACTGTAATTACCAGGTGAGCCTGTGTAATAATAAAGTTATTATATATAATAACAAGAGTCTGTGTACCATTTCTTTCTTTCTTAGTTTATTTTTTTTTCTTTCTTTTCATTTCTTTGTTTGTTTGTTGTTGTTTTTTCACTTTGCTTTTTCCTTTCTTTCTTCCTGCACTTTTTGTTGGATTCTGACTCAAAGTTATTTTTGTTAGTAACTACAACATTGATGGCTTCAAAAGTAAAAGCAGTGATGTTGACAAGTGATACTTGGGTTATAATCGGGAATTACCATGGGAGACCAGGGTTCAAAGGATTAATAGATCTTAATTATTAACTCATCTATTCCACTATTCAGAATCAAATAAAATTGAGCAAGTATTCTCACATAAATAAGCTCAGGCTTTCTCATTAAAAAGCTAGAATTTAAAGAACTTTTGTGCAACTTGCTTTGATTTTTTTTTGGGGGGGATCCTTCTGGATCATTTAGGTTTGGAGATTTCAAATTGTTATCCTCCTCATCTAAATTATTATTTTCATAACCTTTAAACCAACATACTTTCTGATCTTCAGGTAATTGAAATCAAACTCATATTAATGTAATAATCGAAAACTTTCCTGCACCTTCAAACATTACTATCATTGATTGAATTAAGGCTTTACTTTAATTCTATTAGTAATGAATTATTAAGTGTTAAATCTTGCAATATTTTCTAATGTTATACAATATTTTTTGGTAGGAGAGAAATATTGTAAAGATAAAAATGAGAATGCCAAACCTCTTTAACAGGAGGTAGATTTTATCATTACATTTTAAAATCAAGTTTATGTTAGAAGAAAGTTTGATTTTGTAGATGATGACAAATAGAACGTTATTTATTGTTTGAATTCATTATTAAGAGGAACCTTGATTCACATTATTCAGACTTCCATCTTCAGTGTTAACTCAATATATCAGCTGATTTGGACTTCAGGCTTCCTCAGGTATTACTTGAAATCAGGACCCTTCCTGTTGGACTGGGAGTCTTTTCAAAGCTCTGAAATTAACCCTGTTACTCACACTACACAAGTAGACTGTTCACATCCCGTATGCATTATCATGTAATATCTAAATCTATATTAGGTATTCTTCAGTCATTTTTGCATACAGCCAGAATTAAAAGTATCACTTCAAGCTTGTATAAACCAATTACTAGGACCCCTATGCCATGGTCCTGGTAGACATAGTCATAGTGATCCAAGTAGTTGATTTAAACAAATTCTAAGTGAAATTCATCTAGAAATGATATGTTCAAGCAAAATCAATAAAAAATTCCTAATATAGATTACCTATAAGTGCTTTCAGAATGTGAATAGTCAACTCTCGTAGAGTAAATAAGGGGTTGTTTGCTCATGCCCAGATAAACTTAAGATTGATAAAAAAAAAATGTAAAAGGGTTGTGGTGGGAGACAGAATATGTAAATGATCTGGATTCTATGTAGGTAAGTTACCAGAGTCAGGTGAAAAGAGAATCTTGATTTTGTACACAATGGAAACTAGGCAAGTGAAGAAGAAACAGTTTTGAGGAATGAATAAAGAAGGGTTTTATTGGATTCTGCAAGATTTTTGTTTTGGATTCAGCAATTTAATTTCACTCTGAGTTACTGATTAGACAAGATAAATTTTAATTGGGAGAAGCAGAAGACTTTTGATTTGTAACTTTGTAGTTGAAAAACTCATTTTTTTCAATATTTTCTAAACATCAACTTGAAAAACAAAAAAAAAATTTCAAACAAATAAAAAAACAAACAAAACAAAAACAAAATAAAATTAAATTTGTCTAACCCTTTCACAGCCAAGAAAGTCTCACTTGCAAAAAAATTCTGATAATTTTCTGTTCCTTTTTTTTATATGTACAAATATATATATATATATATGTTTTTTTTGTTTTCTTCTAGTTAAAATTGTGTTGTCAGCTGATAATATCCTGACAAGTGTGGAAGTCATGGGAAATACTTGAGCAAGAAGATTTTTTAAGTCATAAAAGGAGAAGGCATTCATTTCTGCAAGTAGAAAGAAAGGATCAGAAAAATAGAGAAAACAACAAAAAAATAAAGCAAGAGAAACGAAGGACTAAAAAGAAGGGATAAAAAAATGTTGAATAATCATTTAATAGTGAAACTATTTTCCTCAATAAAGGATTAGGGCTTTTTGCTAACTCGAAGAAAAAAATAATACTGATTGCTTAAACTTACAAGATGAATTTTGATTATCATAATCATTCAGTTTTATTTTCATCTTTATTGCTGTGGTCAAATTTTGGTCATGATTGTAACTATAAATAATTTGAATAATATTTGCTAAAGACATTTTAAATAACGAAGATGAGGTTATAAGTCTGAACAATCTAATGAATAATAATAATAATAATAAGAGTAATAGTGTTTTATGTCCAAGCAGAAGTGAATGAGATAAATATCTCCTTTTTCAAGGGTATGGAGTCTGAAAGTCAATAGAATAGACAAAACTGAAATTTCAAGTGTGTGTGTGTGTTTATGTTGGGATTCCCAAATGAAAATTTCATCACTGTTCCTTTTCAAAAGCAAAAACCAACGCAAATAATTTTATGGATCAAGTGAAGAAGAAGCCAATCATAAATTGATTTCATTAAAACAATTTCTTATTCAAACACAACTTCAATTGTATGGATTGAAATTCTTGGTTTATTCATCAATTTTCACAATAATTTGATGTTGAAAACAAATTTCAAGTTTTTTTTAACACAATGAAGACAATAATTTATGCCTGATTTTAATGATAAGTGTCCAATTAGAATTGGCCTTACTCTGTTTATTTGTTGTCAAACTTGTTTAAAATTGAAGAAATGCTTTTAATGCTGCTGGGATTTGTACAATTGATGCAACAAACTACATAGGCAATCTTCTGAACTTATGGAACAGAACAAGCAAATTTGATTTTAACCATTTCCACAACTGAATAGGAAGTTATCTCTTATAAAATGGATTGAACAAGTGGAACTATTTAGCAGATTTCACAATGTATAAACACATGGAAAACATAATAATCTTCAAACATTTAATGGCTTAAGTATTTGCTATATATTAATATCTGAATCCAAAAAAAAATACTGACATAGAAAGTGAAGAAATTATGTACAGACAAATCTGTAGGTGTCTTTGGCAAATAAGGTAAATTCACTATGTTTCTTTAAAGAGTTCCTGATCAAACTTTGATTATGTTCAATTTTGGTAGAATTGCCTGGTTAATTAAATAAAGCAGCTTCTACACATTTTATCAACTATGAAGATTTTGATGCTAGACCACTTCATTACATCAGCTGGAATATTAATGAATTCTGATATGAAATTGTATTGTTAATGAAACACAGAAAATGAAGATCTTGAATAAAAATGGGTGAATTTATATAAATAAGAGTAGAACTACATAATGGCAATTTGATTACTGTCAAGATATTGATTATCAAACTTTTAAGGTTTTTATTCATGTTTAGGAAGATGAGATGATGATTATTTTGTTTTTTTTTTGTGTTTAACAGCATATCAAGCTTCTCAGGTCATTTTAATGCTGAGAACAATTACTTAGGATAAACGTTATTTGATATACACACAGCTTTTTTTTAATAACATATTTTCACTATTTAATCCATAGCTGGAGGGAAGATGGGGTTTCAAATCTTTCCCAAGGGTATTAGTCGACATGTCAACATAGACGGAACAACTTGGATTTGAACCCGCATACTACGGTTCTGAAATCCGATTACCTATCCACTGGGACACATCGACAGTCCAAGATGCTTATTAAGAAGATTTTTTGTAGAATTGGCAGAGCCAAATTAAGTAAAACCAAATTTTATGATTGACCTGCTTAAGCAACTATATGAGCTTAATTTTAGAGAGGTATGGAACTGTCATTGCAAAAAAAACCCTGATAGTTACATGGAAATAGATAAATTGGCAAGTACTTAATTTAAAGAACTGGAAATCAAAAAAATTGAGATCTTAAAAGACGATTAAAGAAAAACTACAGAGGAAGGTGAAAAACAGATGCTGGGTGATGGAGTATTTTAGGTCAAGAAAAAAAAATGGAACAGACAAAAGTTTGATTTAATTTATAGCAATGTTGCAAGGCAATAAAACCATTTGGATTGTATTAGATTATCAGATGATTATATTGGATGCATAGAAAAAATTCAATTTTTTTTTAAAAAAAGGAAAGGCTGAAATGTGTGACATTTGAGATCTTCAAAATGCCAAATCAGCAAATCAATACAAGTATAGTCCATCAAAAAGTTATCCCTAAAAACAGACATAGTTTAACTAGAATCTGACCAATTGTAAGTGTACCATAGGAATTCAAATTATCCTTCCCTAGCTTAAAACTGCTAATAAAATGTATAAAATAATTATTAAAAGAATTTCTTTTTACTATTTTTGTTTATTAAAACTTAAGAAAAGAAAGAAATAATTTTGTATTGAAAATATTTTCCTTATATTATTTTTCTTTAAAAATTAGATCTAATACTTTTTTAATGAGCAAAAAAATACATTGAAAATACATTTTGTCTGAGAATAATGAGCTTTGAAAGATAAGCATTAATTTTTTAAACAGCAAAGTGTGTTACTCCATGAACTAGCAGCCAAAGAAGCCAGTATAATTACAGCTTAAACTAAAATAAACTTATACATCCATTGACCTTATCTAAGATTAAGAGTACATAAATTAACAAGTGTGCAGGATGTCCATCTTGTATTAGAAAAAAAATTTTCTTACTTTGGTCTTTTAAGTAGTGATCTAGAATGGTTGAGAAACAAAAAGTATGTATTGAGGTTTTAAGTCTGAAAAGATGCATGAAAGCCTCTTAATTTTTAAGTAGAAGTAGAAATGATGTGAAACAGTTGTGAAAATGATTCCGTGTTATAAGACATTATAAAGTTTACAAATTGACTGCAGGTTTCAACAAATCCCCCTCTCAAAAATATAAAAGAATCAGTAAATATTATGAAATATTGCATAGCGTAAATATTATGTTATAGATATGAATTTGAGGCATAGATAGATGAAAACTCCTTTGCAATTAAAAAGTTTTCATACCAAATGGAGAAGTGATAATTAACTACTGAATATACAGACTGAACTTTATTTAATCCAGAACCTACTGAGAATTGTTAATTTATGATGCTTTTTTTGTTATTCAACTTCAAAACCAGAAAATGACAAGGAATTTATTAAAGGAATCAAAATCATAATCAAATTCCAAATCACTAGCAGAAAACCTGCTATCATTCCATGAGTAATTATAATCAACCAATTTAGTCAATATACAATTTGCTACCCAGCCAACATTTATAAAAGAAAATTAAACTCTTCTACTTATAGAAGTCTTAAATGTCATTTAATGGACACTTATCCTAATAAAACTAAAAAAATAGGTTAATTAGCTTGTATGTGCATTTACCTATTTCTTTTTATCACTAAAATTTTTTTAAAAAATTAGTTTCAGATAATTTGTACAAAGTAAAATACCCAGTGTTAAATTTACTACAAAGGATATTATATATTAAGAAACAATTAATCTTAATTATAATTTCTGCCACTGTTACATTACATTTATTATTAGTGTTATCAGACTTAGCCAGTACTTGGAAAAGCTTGCTAAATACATTGTATGCGATAAAGATGTTCTCTAAAAAAATAATGTAATGTTTGAAAATAAATGCTGATACGGTATGTTTGATTTCCTGGCATTGAGCTTTACTTTTTTTTTAAATTTCTTTAAATTATTGCTATTATCAATAGAAATACATAAGAGTTTTATCACATAGAAATTTCTAACAAAATATCTCGTCAATATTATTGTATGAAAGGAAAATATTCATTTCAAACTAAGATGCACAACTCATTCAGCCTTCATTAATTAACAGGGAAAGGATAAAAAAAAAACTAAATTTGCATTAGCCAGTAAAAAAAAACAATTTATTTTGTCTTCATTATATTTCCCAAAGCTGGTATAACTGTGCTTTTTGTGCCTGTAGCAGTGGTGGTGAGGGCCCCCCGAGTTGGATTTAAGATAGCTGTGGTAACACTAGGTTGACGTACAAGAGTGGCAGCAGCTGCAACTGCTGCTGGACCCTGGGGCTGTGCATCCCATTTAGTCTTTCGTTTTTTCTCTGAAATATACAAAAAGAATATTAGATTAAAAAAAACTTCATTAAATGTTAAAATCATATCAAAATCATTTCTTTTATATTTCTACTGATGCTGTATGAAATTCTTTTTTTTTAAATCTGAAGTAAAAACTTTTTTTTATAAAATAAAATTTGATTTTTATTTAAAGTGGATTTTACACTAATCAAAAATGATAACTTTTTTTTCAATATTAACCCAAGTAGCCATAATAAGCAAGCTATTCATTTGAAATAAAATAATCAACTGGAATTTACATGAAAATAAAAATTAATTTACATTTTTGAAATCTTAGAAGTCACTCGTTAGTTTGCAGGGTTAAAAGAGTTTAGCTGCCATTATAAAAACTTTTATAAATATTTTAGATCCCTCAAAACTAAAATCCAATTTAATGGTTACCCAGTAATTTTTATGTTAAGCATTTTCCCTAAATGTTGGTGTTAGTTTAAACTCTTACATATTGCTATTGTGGTACTTTCTCTTTAGTGCTATGTCCTGAGGTGCCATACACCACATGACCATTTTTATAAACAAATCTTTAGGCAACTGACTAATCAGCAGACCTTTTACAATCTGGCATTGGTATGCAACATCAGCAGAACTCTTGCCAAGTATTCAAAGTGAACTTGGATAAGCTTTTGCAAAATAAACCCTTAAAATGAATCCCAGATGGCCAAGTGCTAAACATGTACTTGCATAAGTAGTTAGTGACGATAAATTTACCGATGATTTGGATTACGGCAATAACGGTGGCTTTGAAAGCAAAAGTAATAGTGGTTCTGATATGACAGAGATAAAAAAATTAATAATGCAGGTAAAGTTTCTGCAGCAAAAAGTCCATTTTTCAGGTTTTTTGCCAAAAAACCCAGAGTTGACATCTTTTGGGATTTTAGGCATTAGGTTCATAGGGCAAATAACATACTAACTTTTTAGTCATTTAATGCAGAGAACAATGACTTTCTTGATGCCTTTTCTCTCAAGCTGTTTGAAAAAAAAAAGAAATTACACTGTTCAATTCATAGCTGAGATGTTATGAATAGATTCATACCTTCCAGACAGTATTAGCAAAAAAGTGAACAGAAAAGACCAACTGGGATTGAAATTTGCAAATTAGGATTCCAGATCTCTAGATGCTGGAGCAAAGCAACTCCCACAAATACTTTGAGAAATTGTTTCATGAATATTTATACAAGTAGTAATTGAGAAGTTGAAGATTCTCAAAAATAAAATTATGATCACAAAATGACATAAATTTTTATATTCATATAGCTACTTCTATAAGCAAAATAAGAAAAATTCAAAAAAGAGTAATGAAAAGGAGGGTTTTATCAGAGTAAACATTAAATATAAAAATGACTTACCAACAGGTCCATCCGTAGCAGATGGTGTTTTTTTTGTGCCAGTTACAAATTCAATCTAGAAAAATGAATAGGAAAAATAATAAAATTGCATGATCAAAAATTTAAGTTGAATAGCTTAAATTCACCTCTTTTTTATGTTTTCAGGACAAAGCCAAATACAACTTTAAGAGTCATTGTAATGATTAAATTCTTGCCTTTTTTATATTATTTATTTACTTATCAGGAAAATTGAAATCAGTTTTTTGTCAATAAATTGGCATAATAAAATAGGATTATTATTTTCTAAATCATTAAAATATAAATATACATAAAAAGTTTTCCTAAGTTAAAACAGAATGACTAATTTTTAAGTAATAAAAATCATCTTAACTTACCTTTGTACGTTCTTTCCTTTCTTTTTCCCGTTTTTCCATGTCTAATTTCTGCATTTTGTCTAAAAAGTTTAAAAAATTCAACAATGAAATTAACTTCTAAAAAATATTTTTAGGGGTAAAAAAATCAATTAGTTTAGTATTTGAATTTTATAAATTCATAAAAAGAAAAGATTTACAAAAAAGTTGATAGAAAATTTGACATATCCAAACTTACCTAAAGAATCATATAAAGATTCTGAGCCCCAAACTAAAGGATCAAAAATTTCCTAAAAAAAAAAAATATCTTAAAAGAGATTTTTAAAGAAACAAACAATTTAAAAAATTTTAGAGGTAAAAATATTGAACAAATGGACTTTCTTATCAGATATGCAAGATCCTATTAGATAACATAGACTCATCTTCGCCTAATTATTCAATACTTAATTTACTTTTCTTTCTTCTATTTTAAATTCCATATTTACTTTAAAAAAAAAAATTAATTATTAAATTATCTCAATAAATTTGATAATTTATTCTATAATTATAATTTTATTTTTGTTTTGTGTACCTATATTATCCCCAGGGCCTAAAAAAACTCTTTGCTTTTATTCTTCATCTTATAAATCGCCCTGAAGTATAATTAAAATTGTTATTTATATTATAATTATATCTTATCTTTTTCTTTCAAATTCTCTGTAGATCTGTTCAACAGCAACACACCCACAACAATCCCCATCATTAAAATTTATAGCAAATGGCAATATTTAATTGATTTAAGTTATCGACACACAAAAAAGCTTTTTTTTTTAAACAAGGTTATTTTTCCAGACAAAAAAGCCTTTCTAGCAGCAGAACCATTAAAAGATTGAACTTCAGAAAATCTAAACGGAAAATTCTTCTAAAATTATATTTTCAAACTTGCGGAACTAAAATAAAAAAATTTTAATATTTTTAGGGGATTTTTTTTAACACAAAAGCTGATAATTTGGTGCCTAGTGCTCACAAGTAGAGAGTAACTGTATATATCTTTGATTTTATTTTTTTTAAATTAATTAAATACATTTCTTTGTAAATCTAATAAATAATTTATCAATAATAGTAAACACGGAAAAAAATAAGATGATTAATAAGTGAAACAATTCTAAAGCTAAACGTAAAAAAATTATTCAAAATAAAGAATTACAATTATAACAAGCTTTTTCTTATAATTATTATTAACTTATTTGGCCTGATAGCCTTGTTATCAGACGTTTTTATGGGACTTTATGTGTGTGTGCACCTAGAAGAATGAAATCACCTAAAGATTTGGAGTTTGAAATGCCATTTATTTTAATAAATCAGCACTTAATTATTAATAGATAAAAATATGTGCAAAACCATGACAGAGTTTACATTAAGATAAAAACCTATCAAATAAAAAAAAAGGTTATTGTGATAAGTTTAATAGTTTTGTGAACAGTAACAAGCCTTGTTTTTTTTAAATTTATTTCTGCAAGTTAAACACAGTTGCAAATATCATGTGAAGTAAAAAAAAAAAGAAGAGAAAAGCATGAAGTAGTTTTTGATTAAAAACTACTAATAATTAAAATAATAATAATAATGTTTGTTTGAAATAGAAAATAACTTACTGGAGGATAATTGGTTCCTTTTTCATTAATTTGACAAAATTCAATCAATTTTTCATAAATACTGCAAATATAAAAATGCATTTATCATTATCATTATTACTGTTGTTATGTTTTTTGTATCAAGTTGGAGTTGTTGGGCAGGCGGCAAAGCGGGCCTTGGCCAATCAAGAACCTGGCAGCATGGACACTGACTGCCTCATCCCTCTACAGCAACAGTGGAAACGATGAAGGTGCATAAATGTTGTGCAGCCATGGCCATCCAAAACACCATTCATAACAAGTAGCACTCTGAGCTTTCACTCTCTCATTGTATCAACGACAAGGGAGAACATGTACCTGATAATTTGGTGCTGGCCACCAAGTTGGAACTTTTTTTAAATGAATATCAATGCTTGAATCTATTTATTCCAACCAAATAAAATAATTACCTTTTATGAGAAAGAATTAAATTTCATAACAAATCAATTAAATCACATAGAAGTTATAGAAAATGCATTTGTAACAGAGATAGAAATTGAGTTCCAATGAGGCTTTTGCAATAGAAATTAAGTTCTAAAGTGGTTTGTAATAAAAATCGAGTTCATAACAGACTTGCAATAGAAATAAAAAAAACTATTAAAGAGCTTTCCCCACCAAATTTTAGATCTGTTGACTAGATATTGAATAAGGAGATTGGTACAGACTAGTCCTGTCCTCACACATTTTCACTTTTATAGATATAAAGATAAAGACAAAGTGATAAAATGTAATACATACCTTGGATTTCGAAAATCTTTTCGTTGTTGTATTAAATGACTTAAATTGTGATCTTGTTTTAAACTACTGTAATAGTTAGCAATTTTTTCCTGAAATTTAAAGAAATAAAAAAAATGAAAGGTCATAACAGAAAAGTTAACATCAATTATAAAGTGTCAATTCCATATTTGAACAAATATTTAGATTAAAAGTAAAATGTAATGGGCACCATTTCAAAGTTTTTCCTTTACTTTAGCAAAATCTACTTAGAGTTTATTTGATATTTATAAATTTGTTTTGAATATGAAATGTAGAATAAAATATTTTAAATGTTAAATAAATAAGAGAATGATTAAAAAGAAATTTTGTATTTATCAATAAAGGAAGAAATGTTAATTTTAAGTGTCTAGTCTCCTTGATTAATAAATGTTTGCTTTTGATTTTTGTTTTTTATAATTCTGAATTTTGACCTTGCAGTTTGTATTTTTCCAGCTCAAAACCAAATAGAAAACGTTCCTAAGGTCCAAATATCCCATATATCAAATTTCAAGTCTTCATCCGCAAAATTAACAAAGTAGTCTTAACAGTCTAATCTTTCAACATTGACCGCTTAGCAGCTAAATTATCTGATTGAAATCAACTTCCCCAGATCTAATTGCCTCATATATAAAATTTCAAGTCTGTAGACATAAAATTGGTAGAATAGGTTGGTGGAGAAGGTGTTTCATACACCTTCTCACTTTTATAGATATTCAGATATATTTATACACAAAAGATTATAAAGTTTCTCAGCATAAAAAATATGTGTTTGCATATATAAATATACTCACATAAATTTTTCTTTGAGTTGAAAGTCTTAATAATGTATATAATTAAAAGAAATGACTTTTGGACATATCTAAAACTAGGTTGATCTTAAAATCTTATAAGTTTTATGAATCTTGCATAATTCGTGTCTGATGCCTATAATATAGAAATGAACTTTTTTAAAAGATGGTTGTAACCCCTTAGCATTACTTTAAGATAAAATGAAAAGTATTGCTTGATAACAATAAACATTACTAACACTTGTGTTTTATATTTCATAAAGATCAGTTGAGTAGTTTTATTTTTCACATAGTTGCTCTAAATTATATAGTAAACTCACTGAATAAACCTGGCATTGACCAGAAGTGTCATCTTATTGTTATAATACATTAATAATGTTGATGTAAGCTTTTTTTTGTTTCATAAATCCAGCATCAAGTTTTTGGTTTTCTTAAAATAACTTATAAAGAAAATAAAAAATGTAGACTTCAAAGCTATCTCTTAAGATTACAATCAAGTAGCATTTTAAGACTAAAAGAGAACAGAACAGATTGACTGAGGTTTTAATCAAATGCTATTGGCGGGAATTTTCAAAATGGTAAGGTTCAATATTTGTTCCAATTACCTGTAATGCTCGTGAACATCTCCCTGCTGGTTCTGGTGGCAACTGGATATCTTCAGCTGACATATTTTGTACACTTCGTGATAAGGAAGCTTTCAAAATAAAGCACATGATTCAAAGAAATTTTATAAAAAACATATTGGACAAGTTATAAATAGTTTTAATCAATAATAATGTTAATAATAATATGAATTTAAAAATCAAACAAAAGCCTGAGTATAGTTTCACAAACACCAATATTTGACCTGTATAGTTCACCATTGAACCCAATCTCAGGAATAGTTTCAATAAAACTTGATGGCAATCTAATTCAAGAGAAAACTTATAGAATGATTTGATAAACTAAATTTTCATAAATGAAGCTTTGTTTTTAAATAACAGATCTGAAATTTAAATAAAGAACAGATCTATTTAACAGAAAATAGAAATGTAAGTGTTACTATAGATAATAATCAGTTTTCAAAATATGGCGTGATACCCTAATAGTAAGTAATATTGAATGAATTAGATTTAAAGTATTCTTAGCATTTGTTTTTATTTGGATTACAATTTGTTTTAATCAAAAACTTTAAAACTTATGAACAACTATTTAAAAAAAAAAATTGCAATTAACACTTGACAAACTAAAAAAGGAAAAAAACAAAAAAAAACAATCTATTTACTTAACACAAAAACTAATATACAAAAAAGGTTCAGTTCAAGTAAATCTTAAATGGTAAATCCACAAGATTTAGAGTTAGTGCTCTCAGGTCTCGTGTGTTTTAAACCAAACTTGGAAACTTATTAAAAAAAAAGTTTATGCAATCTAAATATATTTTTTTTTCTGATTATAAATAAATAGAAATAGACATTGCTTTATAAAGTTCTATTTGGTAGATGCAAGCTTCAATGTTCTACAGTTTTAACAGGTCTTATTAGAAGATACCAGTATACTTACATGCTTGTTCAGGTTTTAGAATTGAATCTTTATCTTGACTTATCTGAAATAAACCATAATATAAACAAAATGAATGATTTTAACAAAATACAAATAACATAAAATAAATCTTCTCATCTTCAATACACAAAAATGAATTTCTGTGTTTTCTTATGGAATAAACAAGTTTTTCACTAACTATTTTTTAAATCATTCTGAAGTGGATGAAAGAGACGCTCTGAACAGCCATCTTTAATGCCGATAATCGCCGAAATAGCTTGTAAAAACGCGACCGACTTGGCCCTAAAATGCAGGAATGAACAACACCACAACGCTCGGTTGTTATAAACAGAAAACAATGTATTTAACGAAACAGACGGAAAAACAGTTACATACAGTTAACATAAAAAGTTCAACTAGAGCTCCCGACTCAAGTCCATCTAACCTTCTACTCTTCTCTCCTCTTTCTGTCTCGACACCGGCGTTCTCTCCTTGCTCGAGATACGGTGTTACCTGAATCTCTTCTCCCTCTCTTTTCTTTTCTGACCAGAACAACCGTCAAATAAATAAAACCACATTATTTATTGCAAAATTGAAAAGTTAATATTGAGAAATTTAATGAAAATGTTAAAATGGCTTTGTTACTTTGTTTAAAAAAAATATCAATTACAAAACATTTATCAGGATTTGCTCATTTGCTAATGATTGAGGAGCAATTATTCTTAATTTTAGGCTACAAAAATTATTTCAGTAAACCTCAACAAAAATTGGCTTATGAAGTTTGCTAATCATGAGATTTACTAAATAGCTTAATATTGTTCTATTCACTTCCTATCAGTATAGGAATCAATCATAATCTATACAATTTAATTTGTAGTTTGTTTACTACTTGTACATAATTTTCCCAAGAAAGAACTTTTAAAGTCTTCTAGAAAGAAATAAAAAAAAATCTTGTCTGCTTCATTTAAAATGGATTTATTTTGCATGAAATCAGAACTAAAGATAATTATTATATTAAGATTATTATTATAATAAGGATATCGAATAAGAAACATTTAGATTTCTTTTGTTTGAAAAAATTATGTATAATTATGGATAAGAGTTCAAAATTTCAAACTTACACAAATTATATTAATTTCCAATTTTCCTGAAACACTTTTTACATTTTGCCGAATTACTTAACAAAATATTTTTATTCCATTTATTATTATTTATTGATTTTTTTAAAGTTACAAACTTGTTTCATTGCTACTACACTAACCAAAGATTAAATCAACATACAGAAAACTTATTTCAAATCTTGTTTTTTTTCATAGAGACTTACACACAGGATAAATAAAGATATAAATGATATGTAATCATAACAAATATATAACAAAAATAATATAAAGCAAACAACTTACAACTAAAAACTTTTCAGGGTCTGGATCAGTATCGCTGTCTTCTTTCTCAGATTCACTTTTATCTTCAATATCTCCGTACGATACGAGTCGAGCTAAAAGGAAAAAAATATTAATCAAACATGAATTAATTTTTGTCAAAATTTAAGAATATTTTAAGGATATTAAAGATACAATGAGGGGGAAGTTCATTTGGCCTAGTGGGTAGAAAGTCAGACTCTGGAATCGTACGTGTTCGAATCCCAGTCGTCTCATTTGCATTTAGAATTGGACTTGGGGAAGGTATGAATCCCCACATTCCTTTCAGTTATGGGTTAAATAGTGAACAATGTTTTTTTTAAATACGTGTGCATACAATGATTGTTCTTGGCATTAAATGCCATAAAACATGAACAAGCAAACAAAGATTAATTATTGGGTTTTATGGTTTAATTTCTAATTGCATAATAATATATTTTGTTTTAAAGTGGAATAGAGATAATTCCATAATTTTCATGGAGGAATAATTAGAAAAAATGATTTTGTTAGTGTTTTTTTTTTTGGCTTAGTTTTTGTTGCATGTTAATCACTTTTGGAACTTATGTTGTTAACAAATTTGGGGTTATTTCTTTTTGCACAAATGTTTTTCGGAGATCTTTTTTTTTTCTGAATAGTTATAATTGTCTGTTAAGTTATTTTTAAAGCATAAACTCAGAATCAAGTAATATATGTCCTATGTGAATGTGACAAAGGACAAGCCATGGAGGACTTGTTTTCTTTGTATATTTACAAGATTTATTTTCTAAATTATCATTTGTTTTTTTTTTTATTCGAAATGATATAATTTTAGTTTGTTTATTCCATGTTATAAATCATTTTATTTATAATGCATTGGTCTTTAGTCACAAAATTCTTTCATGAAACAATTTCTTTAAAAAAAAAATAAAATAGATAAATAAAAATCAGTGAAATTAATTATTCCTAATTTTGATAACGGCGATGATGATTCCTTTAACCACAATAATTAAAATAAAATAAGTTTGCTAAAACAAAACATGAAATTGACTTTATTTGTAAATGTACATTTGCATTTAATCATTTATTTCCATCATGAAGTTTATTTCTAGAACAGCAAGAATGAAATGTATTTACTTACTTTTAGCTTTTATTATCTTGGTGTCTTTGTCTTCTTCGGTTTTTGTATTGTTCGGTTCTTTGTCAATAGGAGGGGCAGATGACACCCTTGGTAAATGTAGCGACAAATCGACCCTGGAATTTTCTTCATCAGAAATATTGTCAATTGCCAAATCTAACCCCAATCTCGATTCCCCATCGGTTCTTTCCGCAGAACGAACCCCGCTAAAATTCGTATTATTGTTATTATTATTACTACTACTATTGTTGTTATTATTCGAGTTATTAGCACTGGTTGAAAGTTGTTTTTTGTCTTTAGGTTCTGCTTGTAGATCGTTAGATTTTCTGTGGTCATCTTCTCCGTCAGAAGAACTGCTATGATGTTCTGTTTCTTCTTCATCTGAATATTCTCCATACGAACCGATGGACAACATACTTGCTGTGCCGGCCATTTCTGCAATCAATTTTACAACCTTTCACACTGAAGCAACTTTTGTTGTTGTTTTTTTTTGTGGAAGGGGTTTTATATTGTCTAATTACCAACTAAAACAAATCAAAATCCGTTCGCGAGTAAATCAACATAAATAAACATTACATTGTTTGGTAACACGTGAAAAACACTGAGTCGAGGTATAACCGTAATGGCAACCGGAAGTTAATATCGTTAACTCCGCAGGAAATAATACTATTCCGCACTGAATAATATTTGAAGGTTGAAAAAGCTTAAATGTCTTTTGTTAACTTTAAAATTTAATATTTCATTTTTTTTAGGTACAGTTATATGAATCATTTTGCATATTTTTTGAAAGTTTTTTAATTATTAACTCCATTTCCATCTCCACTCACTCAACTTCAAAACCTTAATTAACTGCTTCAAACCCTTTCGACCCTATGAGGCCGATATATCGGCCTTAGTAAAGAAAGGCAAAAATAGACACACTGAGATTTCGACCCTAATTTGTTTTTTTGATTGAACGGTTCTGAGTGACTATTTCGTAATAATGCTAAGTCAGGGTTAAAAAAGGTGGAGGTTGAAATATTGTTGTGTGTGTCTACTTTAGCCTTAAAGTGCCAGGCCAGAGCCTATACACCGGTTCTTTAGGGTTTAAAGGGTTAAATGAATGCAATTCAATAAAAGTTAAATGGGCCCTCGTGAAAAAATACTTAAAAAACGTGGAATAAAAAAAAAAAAATGATAAATTTTTAGTTTTTCCTACAGAAATGCCAAGTTAAAATTCTTTTTCGGAATCCTTGGGATTCCAAAATAGCATATCTAATCGGTACGGACCCGATATAATCCAACAATTAAAATTCTATTTCATATAAATTGAATAATGATGAAGTTTTTACCTTATCTTTCATTAATAAACATAATGATTTAAAGTCTTTATTTCAAGTAATAAATTTTATTTTTAATTATTTTATCTTTTATTAGCAACTTTTAATTATTTTATCTTTTATTAGCAACTTTAGCAGCAGAAGCATCACATTTATCAACTCAAGACTTTGCTTAACCTTTTGCCCATTCAAAACCCTCAGGGTTAAAAAAATCTTCACGCAATGGAAGAAAGACCAAAAAGATTTTACTGAAACAACAATTTTAGAGGTATATCTAACAACCCTACATGGTCCTCTTGTAATTAATTCTTTGACCCCTAAAGAGCCGATATATCGGCCCTGAGAACATAAGGCAAAATTTGACACACCAATATTTTGACCCTAATATGTTTCTCAACTATAACGGCTCTGAGTGACTACTTGGTAATTTTGATAAGTTAAGGTTCAAAGGATTAATCAGTGTTTCCTTATTGTTGTAAAAATATTTAACTTGAGACTTTCTCTCTCATCAAATACCGGAAGGGGGAGATATACCTTTAACCCTTCAAACCCTAGAGAGTCGATATACCAACTCTGGCGACTTAAGGCAAAATAAGACATACACACACCAATATTTTGGCCTAAGCCTTTGGACTCTGACTTAGCAAAATTTCCAACTAGTCAATAAGAGTCCTTCCATTAAAATCCATATTGGGGTCGAAATGTCGATGTGTCTTTTATTGCCTTAATTTACTAAGGCCGATATGTAGTAATATCATGGAACTACTTTCATATGCGTAACAAGCAAATCATAGTGTATGGATAATGGTGTAAACCACCCAATACATACTGTATTCAACAACATGGCGTAAGCCTATAAACACGTACACTTTATTTCTTCATTTATACCATTAAAACCAGATGAAAATCCTGCTGCAGTCGGTAGAACTCAAACTGTATCGGCCAATAATAATGTTGTTAGCAGCCAAACTTCAACTATTTCCGACAATTCTGTTTCTATTTTCAATAACGACTCCAATTCCTGTTCCTTCCCTGAAAATATATACGGTAGTCCAACTCTGTTTAAAATATCAGTACTGTTTATATTTCACTCTTGTTGGTGCAAAGTATCATCTGTACTGAAATTTAATTCATTTATAATTGGTTTTCCAGACAAATTATGTTTGGGATCCATTTTCCATTTACCTTTCCCCAGTGACTGGCAGTTTTTTATTTTCTTGTCTTTGGATTCAGAAATTTCATTTAGGCTTTTCAAAGCTTTATTGTTGATGTGTATATTAAAAAGTCTGCACTTAATGTATGATTTTGTCAATAATTTAATGACTATTAACCAGAAAACACCTTATTCCTTTGGGCCCTATACTCAAGTGACCTAAGGCAAAAGAAAATACAGATATTTCAGCCCTAATATGGTTCTCTAATAGAATGAATTTGAGTGACTAGTTGGTAATTTTGTTAAATCAAGGTCCTAAGAGTTAAACACATTATGGAACTTTATGACATAAAAATGCATGTGCGACCACTACAGTGATTTATTCAGACGAATCACTAAAGCCTGGTTGGCCTTGAATAAATTTAACATGTTTTGGAAATTCAGTCTGGCAGACACAACCTGAAACGTAAATATTTTCATTCAGTTGTCTGTTTATTTTGGTTTTGTTTTACTGCATATCAATCTATATGGGTCATTTAATGCAGAAAATAATAATTTTTCATAAACGATCTACAGAGTATCTGAACACATAGTAAAGTTAAATATTTTAAATAAGCAACTATTAAATATTAGAATTTGTAAAATAGAAAAAGAAACCTTTTTCTTAATAGTTAGAATACTCAACATTTTTAATTTTGGTAACACAATATAAAAAATGTATTTTTTTTCTAAACGTTGATAAAAATTAATTTGACTCTTTAAAATAAAATCTCATTCCTGCTTCTAAAATGTCAGTACAAAGTAATTAACTTTTTTGTCACCCAAGGCCAATGATAAAGGTGTTACATTTTGACAGTTCTAAGTGACCACTGGTGAGGATTTTAATTAAACCCAAAGTTAAAATTTCAAAACTAAACACTACAAACCTGTCTTAGTTAACAGAATAAAAAGACTAACGCATTGAATAATAGGTTAAGTTTGAAGTTTTGCAAAAGTTCCAAATCACAGGAAGATTCACAATATCAATCACCCAATAAGGCAGGCTGAAGTTCTAAGTTGGCTGAAATGTTGGAAAAATAACAAAAATGAAGACAATAGTTTGAAAATTTTATACACCAGTGCAGATGGTCTTCTTTTTGAATGAATATTCAAAATATATTTATTATCATTTGCTTTTTTAATTTTTACAAAGAATTATTCTGTTACTACCTTGCAAATAACTGAATATTATTCTAGATAAGTTTTTGTAAGTGAATAAAGCATAAAAAAAAAAAAAATTTATTTATTAAACTCAGCTAAAGTATATCACCTGAAAGAGAAGGCAATGTTAATTGAATTCTAAAATAGACAATTTGAAAAATTAAAGTCTAAAGCAAATTTAGTTCTTTTAATTTTTGTTGTGATCTTGCTTGGTGAATTTGGATGATAAACAGTATTTGTAGCTAGACTTTTTGTTGCATTCTGTCCACATCTCAAGCCTTTCAATTCATAAATCAATTTGTTGTAGAGATTCCTTGTCATGGGCAGAGCTGAGAAAATAGGCTTTTATTAAAGAATATTCTTGTTGTTACTTCATAATTTTGCGATTTTACCATTTCTTTTAATTCTCTAGTTATTTCTAATAACTACAGAATTTTTTGACAAGCCCGGAAAAAATTTATATAGTATGTATTGACAGCGACACTGGCAGAGAATAACTATAAACAATAAAATCGGAGTATACTAGAAGAATATGAGATATCTTATACACTCACATACAATGTAAACAGATTAAGTCAAAAACATTTCCATTTCTAATAAACTATGTTATTTTAATATTTAAAAAAAAATCAAGTATCCCTTTAATGCATGCAAAAGAAAACAATTCAAGGTTTTATACAAAAATAGATTGTTTTAATGAAATTTGATATTAAAAGTTATTTTTTAATACAATTCCCCTTCAAACATTTCTTGATTGTTAAACAATCTTCACTTATCTGAATGAAGACTTTGAGCATTATATTTACATCATAGTTCATTTTTGCAAATTTTCATGTAATAACATTTGATTAAGTGACAATGACATTTTTCTTCAGTCACTTTATGCAGGAGCATTTTACCAAATTATATATCATAAACGAATTGTTATAACACTAAAAAAAGTGTCTTTGCAGATATATAGCTCATTCAGTATAATCGTTCATTTGTATGAGTAACAATTACAGGTTCAAACCTGACTACAGGCAGGTGTAATTAGATTACTTAACCAAAATTATACAAATCAATTAAGTTCTTAAAATCAAAATAGGTGTTCTGAATTTTCAGTGAAAGTGCATTGATTTTTTGTATTTGGTGCTGGGAACAAGACCCTGGTGTTTCAATCGACGTACAGCTTCTCGAAGATGTTTTGGTTGGAGAGGTCCATTTTCATTCCATTGCTCCAGAACATCCAGAGCTAAAAAAAGATACAAAGGAAAATGAAAATATAAGTTTAAAAAAAGTTACAAATATTGAGTAGAAGTCATTTAATTTTGAAGAATGATTCTGCTATGTTCATTATTTAGCCAGTGACAGTGTGTTATGATTGGTTTTTATCCTTGAAAGAAAAATGAATTTGTTGTTGTCCCAGGTTTAATTCTAAATCACAATCTGTCATGAAATTCTTCATTTGGAAAACTTAAAGAGTGATTAAAATTTGAGATTTGAGAACATTTCCTGGATTAATTCCAAACAAGTTCAATTTAAGAACAACAATATTTAGATAAAGTTTTAAGAGTTTAAAATAACTCGTATACAATAATCTTTGTTTGGCATGTTGATAAAAAACAATGATAGCATCGTTTTTCTGTTTTAAAAATAACATCAGTTACCAATTGTCATGTCAAAAAATCCTTGTATTTGTTGCATTTTTAACTAGATTGGTAGAGGTGGTTATTTTAAAAATTATAATTTTGGTTGTAAATGTATGTGATAATTTTTATAACTTTTTCAGGGTGAATATGCAACAAAACAAACATTATTTTCTTAAGCTATGAAAGTCTAGAAGAAATGTACCACTTTTAATACAATTTTTATGGGATAACCTCTCTTCAGTGAGAAAACAACAGTACAAGGAACTATCATATACCAAAGGTATTGAAGATATACCATAAAAAGAATAATCAATAAAAAAAAATGGAGCAATAGCAAAATCAAAATATGATTTTGCTATTTACAAGTGAGTCCTGAAACCTATTCACTCGGGTCTATTTGTAGTCCTGCCTGTGACGTCACGTATGACCTCACAATGATAACTAATATTCCATTAAATTTCAGACAATAATGGAACATAAAAGGAAACCTAAAAAGAGTGAATATCAATTACATTCATTAAAATAATCTGACATAAAACAGAATTATTAATAGATTGATTGGCAAAAAAAAAAAGAGAAATAATAGGAAAAATTGACTCTAACCTTCTTCAACAACTTCTCCCACAAATACTTTAGCAATACCTGACATTGCAATAACGACATTCTGTGATACAGATGAACCAGTGATTGACTGCATTAGCTAAAAGAAAAAAAAATAGGTTTAGAGGTTATTCAAAATAGCATAATCTGGTATGGAAACATGGTTAAATATAATTATTTGAAAATATGCTTCAAGCTAACCAAATAAAATCAAAGTATCTTATCTTTAGAGATTGATTGGTCTTTATTGAATATTTAAAATTGTGAGGTTATAATTTTGTTACACTACCTTAAATAGTATTTCACATTAATTGATAAAATAAAAGCTAAAAAAAGTTTGTTATTGACAAATAACTGATTTCTAGTATAATGTCTCCAAACATAATGTCATTTTACATTCTAATAACTTTCATCTTTTTGACAGAATATGCAAGAGCCATGAATAAATAATAAGATAAAATAATATGCAAGCCACAGATCAAATAGTAAGAAGCTGTAGGGACCATTTTTATCTTGTATATACCATTTATCAAGGTCAGTAGTTAATAAATAATAGTTGTGTTACATAATTGTTCAGGTAGTTTCAAGTTTTTATATCAATAAGTCAAGACTATTGAATTCACTATGGTGGAACAATCAACTTCAAAATAGAACAATCAACTTAAAAATTAATCCAATTTGAAATTGATTAATCCATTTAATAGTGGTTTAATGTTTTTTTACTTGAAAATATGTTCATTTTGATGTTGATAATTATCATTTTGAAGTTGAAATGATAGTTCCATTCTTGTAGAGCTTAGCTTTCAAATACTAGTTGTGAAGTGGCTTTTTCACTAAAGTCATAGAAAATTCGAAAGCAGTGAGCAAAGTCAGGCAAGATGTACAAGGTAGATCCATTACATCTACATAAAGATACAAATATACTGATAGTTTAGGGGGTGGAATAAAAACTTAACTTACCCTTTTAATAGCTGCTTTTGGAAAGGCAGCTCGTCTGTACATCTCATAACGGTTGAGTTGATCTTCAGAAAAGTTTGACACAAGAACTCTACAATGCAAAGAACAGAAAAATAGATTGATTCATTCATTAAATCTAAAAATTATATTTCTTCTTTACTGCTTTTTTCTAAGATAACCAGATATGATCAAACAATATAAGTATTACAACAGCAAGCATTAAGAAGGTAATGACAAGAAATCATCTTTGAGTTTATAGAGGAAGATCAGGTAAAAATTCATTTTGTGGTGTTCTAGGATGAAGGTGTTATTGAACCTTTTGTTAATCTAAGGAGAATAATTCTTTAGTTTTAGTTTTGAATAAGGTGAATCGATTTACATAGCGTTGTAAGTAAGTGAGCACACTGTCGTCACACACCAACCATCCAGCACCGCATATCACATACATCTTTTGAAATGAATTTCATTCCATTTTTTTTTCGGGGGGGGGGGTTTAATCCGGTAGAGTGTCTATTCCGCAGAAAAAAAGAAAACTAAAAATTTAGTAAGAATGTATATTAAGAAGTAAGAATGACAAATCATAGATTTAGATTTCATTTAAAATTTAAAAAAATATTTACTGCATTTTGAGGCGTTCTTCAGGTTTTTCACTTCTTTGTTTTGCTGCTGAGATTTCATCGTTTGGATCGTCTTCTAATTTACGTTTCTCCCCGGATTTAATTTCTTTAGTCTTTTCTTTCCCAATTCCTTCTTTGTCCTTGGATTCATTTCGAATTATCATCCCAGAATTATTCGATTCAGCCGACCCTGATGGTATGTCTTTATTATCATTTCCACTGCTAGTGGCTTCAACAACAGTAGGAAGTTCCAGGTCTTTATTTTCTTCCTTGTTTAAATTGACAAGATTTTCCTTTTTTTCTTTCGATTCACTTGTCGATTTTCTTTCGGGTTTATTAACATCGCATGAAGGAAGACGACTAACACTACTACTGCCTGCATCGTCTTTATTCTTATTTTCCAAAGCTGGAAGGATTGGTTTTGAAGGCAATATAATCGCTGAAGAAGACGACGACTGTTGATCTGTTGTTGTTTGTTGTAGATGAAGAAGAGATGTTGTTGTTTTTGTTGTGTCGGTAGTTGTGATCGAAGAAGGGCAGGATGAAGATGAAGATGGGGGTTGTCCACCTCCTCCTATCGAAGAAGTTGAAGTGCTAGTAAGATCAGACGCCTGTTTATAGGGCAATATATTTTCAGGGAAGGAACAGGGATTGGAGTCGTTATTAAAAAGAGAAACAGAATTGTCGGAAATGGTTGAAGTTTGGCTGCTAACAATATTATTATTGGCCGATACAGTTTGAGTTGTACCGACTGCAGCAGGATTTTCATCTGGTTTTAACGGTAGTCCAACTCTGTTTAAAATATCAGTACTGTTTATATTTCGCTCTTGTTGGTGCAAAGTAGCATCTGTACTGAAATCTAATTCATTTATAATTGGTTTTCCAGACAAATTATGTTTGGGATCCATGTTCAAAGTTTTTCGAATAAAGTAAACTAGTAACCGGAACTAAAATGCATTATGGGTAATTCGTACTTATTTCCCTTGTTTTTCAAAAACCTTACATCAAGGGAAACAATTCAATTTTTTGATATTGCTTAAATAGCGCTGACACATAGGCTAATATTTTTTCTTCTCATGCCTTCTTTTCTTTCAGGCATCTTATAAGTCTACTGTTGGGCCCGGATGAAAGTAGTAATCTTCTATTTTAGCGTTAACGTCATAAAGTGGAGTAGTTTAAGGTTGTAAATTCAGTGTGCATTTTTATTTATTCCTTGTTGTGACCTGACCTGCAAAATTAAGTGGTTGTTTTGTTGGGTACACTTTTCCTAAAGGGGGTATCTATTTAAAATTCCACGAAAAATAAATTAATCATCTAATCAATATAATTTCACTGACTGTTAAAAGAAAAATGAACTTTATACGGCTACATTTTTTTTTCTTAGTCTACTTAATTAAAAAAAAATGCCATCATTTCTTGTTAGAGAGGGTGAAAAATCCTTTAAAATCATAGTTTGAAATATGAAATTTGAATCTTTAATTTTTTTGTGTTTTGAAGTGAAGTGTCGACTTCGTTATAATTCTATTAAAAAATAATAGAAAAAGTATTATATTATTTTGCTTTTAATATTAAATTCAAAGTTTTTCTGAAAATTGTTAAAAATGGATTTAAATTAGCTTGATAATGATTTTAATTAACTTAATTATAAAATCCATTCTTTACTTAATCTGTGAAATTTTGATATTTTTCCATTTATACTTTTGCATTGGCAGGTTTGGTTAAACATTTTGTTATCTATTTCTTACAAGCATAAATGATGGCTGTGTAGGCTGTTCAAAAACAAATTTTGGGGTGTGTATTTAGATATAACACTTGATGCATTTGACTAAACAGTGTATATGATCCTCTCATTTTACACATAAATATGAATAAGGTAAAAATATTGATAAATTTTTTTATTGAGGTTTTTTTTTTTTTTTTTACTGATTAAAATATCAAAAAATCTTAATTTTTTATTTTTTGTTTTTCCATCTGCGATATTCGGAATTTAATCCTTTGAATCCCGACTTATCAAAATTACCAAGTCGTCACTCAGAGTTGTTATATTAGAGGAACATATCAAAGCTAAAATATCAGTGTGTCTTCGTTTGTTTTATGTTGTCAGGACCGATATATTGGCCTCTAATGGGTCCAAAGGATAATTGAAAGATACAAACAAATAGTTTTTTTTATCCAATATTTGAAAATTTTGTTAATTTATACAATATTTCTAATTTGTTTTAATCAGTAAAATTGTAAAAAGTTGAGCAAGTAAAAAAAACATATTCTCAGATGTGCCCCACAAATTTACTATAAATTAAAAAATAATTGTTAACATATTAAAATAAAAAGTAAAATCAGCAAGTGAAAAGTTTTTATTTAATTTTATTTTAAATTTAAAATCTTTGTATGTTGTGCCAACAAGTTAATATCAAATTATCTCAATGGGTCATGGGTCATGTTGTTGTGTTATAGCTATTTTTAAATGTAGCTCTGAAAATTTATATTTTTAAAATATGTCAGAATTTGCATATGGCATTATAATAATTCAAATGTTTTTTACAGACATATTTAATTAAAAAAAAAGTATTTGAATTCGGATTTAAACCTGATAACATATTTTATACAGATTTTATTTTTTTTAATTTAAAATTTTATTTTTTTTAATCTAAAAATTAATAATTTTCAAATAAATTAAACAGAAAAACTTGATAAGTTCAATTTCTTTGAATTAGGTGAAATAATTATTCCGCAAAAAATGTAATTCCATTGAGAAAGGTATTAAAAGATAAGAAAACTCGCAATTCAAATAAGTAAATGATATTTAATAAAGATAAAGAAACCCTTTGAATAACTATTGCTATTTTTGTTCACTTGGTAAAAACAGCAAAAGTTAATAATAAAAAAAGAGAATAGACAATTAATAAATACTTAAAAAAGTAAATAAAAGCAGTTTCTGATAGCCTTGCAAGAATTTAAAAAATGAATTCTTGATCGGTAAAGAGACTTTTACTTTTATAAATGTCTTCATCAAAGAAATTATTTCTGTGTTTGTTGCAAAGCAATTTGTCTTATGGATTAATGTGATGAATTGATAAAGAGATCTAATTCTGCGAAAATAATTTTATTGAGGAATATATTTTTAAGGATTAAACAATCAAAAGCCAAAACATTCTTCTGTTGTGAAGTTTCTTAAACTCAAGACAGTAAAGCAAAGACAAGCACCGTCCAAAAAGTTGCTATGCAGTAGATAATGATGTCTTGATACTAATCAAGGACATATCTAGCATTTTTTTTATAATAAGCTGTGGTATTGTAAATAAACATTGACTTCACTCGTGTTTATCAATATTTAGTCATTGCTTTTAAGCTATTTTTAAAAGCCTTTTTATGTCATTTAAATCGAGTAAATAAAATTTATTTATTTCAAGTATGATATTCCAAAAACAAAACAAAAAAAAAAGTTCTCCTCCACTTGCGGAAATACTTGTTTGATTTGACATATGAATCTAACATCATTGGATTTATATTTGGTTCATGATTCTAATTTAGAAAGTTTTTGTTTAAAAAGCATGATGCACCCTATTGACACTGATTAACAAATATTTTAAAGAAAAATGTAAATACAGACACACGTGGACACATCCACACAGAAAACATGCACCCTACCACACACACATCCACAAAGCAGACATATCTACATATACACATATTAAATAAGTTACTAAGAATCTTTATATCTTATTCAATTAAAATGGGAATTCCATGAAATGCTGTTTAAAAATCTTGTGAATATCATGCAGTATTAGTCTAAGACCATTAAAATATTTCAGATAAATTTGTTGAAGATGTAGAACAATTTTTAAGACCCTAAAGATGAAGTCAGTTTGGGAACATAAAATTTAGAGATTTGTCCATTTAATTCTTTTGTATTCACGATAAGGGGGGTCAATGTAGATCAATTTGGGAATCACAAGTTTAGAGAGATTTTTCAATCTTGTCCATCCATTTCTTTTTGTATGCATGAATATCACTCATGTCTTGTATGGCTATTAACAAAAGTTCTTGGAATAATTGTGGCCAAATCTTGTAAACCTCTGTTCTCTTTTTGTCAGCATACAGGACACCCTTTGAGATTTCAGAAAGATAGTTCTTTGCAAGCCGTTGTTTGCAGATCAACTTCTAAAAAATCAAAACAAAATAGAAATGTAATTTTTGAATAAATTTTCACAGAAATTTTTGTAGTAGAAATATTGAATTATTGTCTACAAAATACTAAATTAAGTTTTAAATATATTGATGAAAAGTTATAGAATACTTAATTCAAAAGTAGTATTCAGTTTTTGCATAAGATCAACTATTTTTCAAGTAGATATATATAATTATCTTGACTTGTAAATGAAAATAAATGATTAATTATCAAAATTGAAAAAGAGGAACAAAGTTTACTTTAGAAATAAAATTTTAAAAAATTGGTTAAATTTTTTTAGCAATTTTGAACTTTTTTGTTTGCTTTCACCATGTATTCTGACCGCATTTGTATTGAAATTTTTTTTCTAAGGGTTTTAAACTGATAGTGACTCAATGGGAAACTGAAATATTACAAAACTGTTATCAAAATAAGAAAATGAAATCAAAATAGAAGATTCTACTCACTGATATACATTTTGCAATATTTTTAAAGCTATTATAATTATAATAATGCAGCTGTTGTTTTTCTATTTTTAAACAAGAGGTTGTTTTCAGGTAAGTGGAGTGGATTAGTATGCTCTCATCTTTTAATATTACTTTAGAAATCTCTTTAGGTTAGGCTTATGTACAATAATAACATTTATGAGTATTTTATAATGTAAATAAGTTTTATATCTACATAATGGATTTGTTAATTGTTAGAAGAATATTTATTGCATTATTCAAGCCATAATTGAGAATCCTATTTTTTTTCAATAGTTTTAAATTAGAAATGAAAATAATGAAGCAACTGAAATTTGAACTTGGATTTTACAATTTTAAAGTCTAAGCCCTTTACTTTCCTAAAGCAAGTTGAACTTAATACAATGTCATATAAAACTGCATAATGCTTGTTGTTATTGTTTTTGTCTTGTATCTTAAATTCATACAGAGAGATATATGAAGGTAAATAAAAAAGTTTTAAAAGAAATAGAAAAATACTTTATTTATGAAAGTTGCAAAGTTATTTTTCAACATAAGATTTACTGAACACTATGCACTACTGCAAGTAATGTTCCCATTGAGAAATTCCTTCTAGATAAGATTTTGTGGTTCTATTTTCACTCAGATTAATTTAAGTTTATGTCATTTGTCTTAGAACTTTTTGATTTACCCTCTTATCTAAAAAAAAATCACCCATTTTTTTCTTCAAATTCATCTCAGATGAATACTAAAAAAAATATTTAAATCTAAAAAGAAGTTTCTTTTTCACCTGTTGTTTTCCAGTTGAATATTCAGATATTGGGTAAGTGAGAATGGATCGTGCCAGGAGATCGTCTTGGGTTTTTTCATAAATTTTTAATTCGCAAGATTTCTTACTTTTGTCTTCCAAGGCAGATAAAATTTGCTTCTTTCTGAAAAAACAATAAGAATAGATGAATAATTAAATGCTACAATAAGGAACAAATAAAAATTATTTACAAATATAAACAATGTTTGTACAAAACCATGATTTACACAAAATCTTGTGAAAGATTTTAGGAGAGATTCATCTATTTCATATAATTTAATGAGTCAACTGTAATGCAAACTAAATTTGATTGTTTTTTGTCCATGTATTTTTTCTTAACTGATATCCATTCTGGTCTAGACACTGTTGATAATGCAGCAGCATAAATCAAACTGCAAACATCACAAATCAATTTGTTGCACATTTGTGTTGATTCTTGTTCAGTGCTTGCTTTTAATTCTGGATGTAGATTTCATAGCATAAACTTTGATTTTTAAGTATCTTTTTGAAAAAATCCCATGGGCTTTAAATTTCTCTCTCACATGAGGGTTGGCAAGTTACGCAGGTGGATTACTTTGGCAACCCTCCTCTAAATTGGTTTTGCTTTTCAAATCTATTTTCGCATTTCTAGTAAGATTTTAGAACAAAACTCCATTGGTGAAAGCTCAGTTTTTCTTCCATCATCAACCCCCCCCCCCAAATATATATCTTCTTGGTCGACTGCAAACCCAAGTTAGGAATAAGCCCATGTACATGTTTATTATATCTCTGGGCTTTTTGTGATTAGTGCCCTTCACCTACATGAATTATTCCGATAGAGCCCCATTTACATGGGATTTTGGAATCAGTGTTATCCATACACCAAGATGAATTACTCTCCCAAGTTAATGAGCCTCATTTGCCCAAGACAGCTGAAAGCGAATGAAATGGTTTTGACTGGGATACAATTCCAAATTCCAAGCTTTTACATGGCTCCCCCCTCACTGTCTTTATAGGAATCAGATTATAAATCAGATGTAAAAGTGTATATATATTTTTGGGGGACACTCTGCATAATATCAAGTATTCTTAGTTAACCCAATCTGTTGTCAAGATTAAGCAAGTAACCTTTGTATTATTGTAACCCCAAATTCTTATAATCCAATATCTATAATCCCTGAGTTATATGTCTTGTAGAATCTATATATGGAATTTTCATTTTCTTTATTAATCAAAATGAAATAATAATTTACACAATAAAAAACTAAAGCATATTACTTTAGTTTTTGAATGGGTGAGTAGGGTGCCTTTCTTTCTTTTTTTTTTCTCTCAATGCAACCTAAATTGTTAGACTCTTTACTTCTGGTATGTAAGTTTAAGTAAAAGATTAAAAACTAACAAATAACTAGGACTAACTTTGATTCTCCCAGCAAAACCAGCAACCGTGAAAGAGTTAATTTTGAAGTTAAACTTGAAAATGGAGAAAAAAGTCCCTCAGCTTCAACAATATCTGAAGCATTTACCTGGAAGAAGAAAAAAATAACAAAACATTATCTTTTATTCAAACCTTTAATATTACTGCAAAAATAAATTACAAGGTAATTGATTTGAATTTAATAATTTGATGAAAATATTTAAGAAGATTTGACTCTGTAAATGAGCATGATTTGACTCTGTAAATGTGCAGGATTTGACTATGTATATGAATCAGCACAGATAGGCCCTTTGAAACAGTAAAGGAGCTAGGGGAAATAACAAGGAGGCTCCAAATATTACTTTCCACTCCCCAAATTATTTATTAAGCTATAAAAAACAAAACATTTGAAGATTTAATGATTTTAGAATCAATGAATTATTCTTCCCTTCTTCCTTATCTTGTAAGATACTAAATGAAAGAACCAAAGTGTTAATCTAGCATTCAAGGATTTAGCTTGCTCAGACACTAAAAAACTTTTACTATATTTTAGCATATTATTTGGTTGGTTCTGTTTTATAATGTATCAATTGTTTTTGTTATTAAATACAGAGAACAATTCATTTGGTAAATATCTTTCTTTCATAATTAAGTTATTAGAATAACAGTAATTATTCAGCTATTCAGCTTATAACTGGTAGGAATGAGTAGATTCATACATTTCTCAAGGGTGTTGTTTGTAAATGAATTAAACAAATTGACTGGTAGTTAAACATGTCTATTAAGATTGAAAAGTTCAAGTATTGAAAGATTGCAATGTTGGAGATCTCTTTTGAGCCTGTTATCAAATTCACCATTCTAGGAATATTTACAAGGTTGATCCTAAACAAATTAGTTCAGAATTTGTTCAACATTTTGATACTTAAAATCATGCTAAGAAAAAAGCTACTTGTCTATCTATGAAACTAGATACATACATCTTCATGATTAATATTCTTTGGAGACAAGTGGGCCAGTCGATATAAAAGGTATGGCTTCCAAAGAGCAAACCTGGTCACAGGGTTGGTCGAATCAATTGTCAATGAATCCAACCTCCGGAGATTAGAAAGGCCATTCAATTGAGAAAGTGATTGGATGTTACAGGAATTGAAAGTTAAATTCTGGAAGGCAAAAATATTTTTCAAAAATTAACAAGTTCAATGCAAAATACGGTTATGAAAGAAAACACAGAAAAAAATTGACTGATTAAGTATAATTTTTTACAATATGATAAATAATATTGAGTTTGTATGATTGTATAAAAACAAGGTTTGAATTAAGTCTCTCTCTCTCTCTCTCCCTCTCTCTCTCTCTCTCTCTCTCTCTCTCAGAATATTCATTGATATTAATATGATATACATGATTATATATAGAAGGTCCAAATGGTTTTATTCATGTAAATTTTTCTAGCTTAATCCTGAACCAGTAGTTAAGTAAATCTCCCAATGAAGCTAAAATCTTGTATATTGTTTCCGATTTTAAATCCTTTTGATTTTTATCAAAATAGGTCAAGTATCTTTATCAATAATTTGCTAACAAATTAACACTTTTGATATCAAAATGACAATATAAAATAGCAAATCTATGAGGGTGATTTCCAAAAGTAATGCATCCTATTTTGCAATTGATCCACATCGGTCAGATGGCATTGCAAATTGTATTGTTATGATGTCTAAATGTACGCATTCTTGACTTGATAATTTAAAATCTCTGCTGCAAATATTGATGATATGAGACTCTAAGAAATCAACCCTTATTATGGACGTGTGTCAGAGGCAGATATATGTCATTAAATTTCTCCAGGTAGAAAAAAATTAACCAATCAACATTTGAACATTGAACGTTTACAAAGGTGATACAGTTGAAGTCACAATTAAGAAATGGATTTGTTGATCTCAGAATAATGACAAAGCAGCTTTGGACTGCTTTGTTCATCACTGGCATAAGTGTATTTAGAATAGGTAGAAAAATAAATTCTGGAGTACATAGGGTTGCTCATTTTAATGGTACCACCCCCGTTGTTAATAGATTTTTAACTTTTAAAGGATAACTTTAAATTAGGTGGCATTACTTTTGGAATGACTTTTGTAATCAAAAGAATAAAAGCAAAATTATTTGTGCCACTAGTCATTTCAGAATATGGGGTCAAAGGGTAAGAATAAAACATTTGAAAATTAAATACATTGTATATAATTAGAATTAAGATTTAAAAAAGAAACTGAATTTAGAACAATTTAAATATGCAATAGCTATTTCCTAGACATAAACAATGAAACAGGCCTCAATATAGATTGCAAAAAATATTTTGTTGTATATATATATATATATATATATGATAGAAAATATAGGAAAATAAATTCCGACAATATATAATCAAAACAATTTATTTGCTATTATAACATCAACGTTACCTTGTCCCTGAAAACTTGATGGACAGGGTAGGAATA
>JAUZSX010115246.1:0-17935 GCA_034780655.1 Idiosepius hallami
TTTTGGCCAAGTTTCAGAAAAATTGAACGGATGGATCAAAAGTTATAGGCTAGAAAAGGTTATTTTTGGCTGTTTTGAGGCATTTTTACCCCCTGGGGGGCTAACGAGATTTTTTTTTCAAAAATCGGAGAATGTCACTTTCTAACTTGACCAAAGTTACAACTTCATCCAAAATTTCAGAAAAATTGAACGGATGGTTGCAGAGAAAAACGCGAACGAATGAACGAACATGCCTCAAAACATAAGGTCCCCTCATTAAATATTGGGGTACCAACAATAATTCAAGACTTAGTTACTGTTTAAGAAAATATAATCCTTTCAGGGCTCTATAAAAAAAATAATTTTAGTTGACTTTAGACAACTAAATATTTTTATTTACTAGCCGAACTTATGAAATGTTGTTTCATTCTAATGTAATGATGAAACCAATAAATCAAAATTTTGTTACCGTTTAAAAAAAGTATAATCATAAAAATTTGTTTAATTTTATTAAATTTTTTTTAAACAACCTTTGTTAAAAATAGAGTATATTGTTCTATTTTCTATTCTATTAAACCCTTCATTGTTTAAATAATTTGACTTCTCACTCCCTCTCATACACACACTCTCTCTCTCTCACATTCACTCTCTCTCACACACACTCTTATACACAATCTCTTACATACACACACACATATACTCTCTCTCTCTCATACACACACACTCACATTCTCTCTCTCTCTCACACACACACTGTTTCTCTCACACATACACACACTCTCTCTCTTACATACACACACTCTGTCTCTCACATCACACACTCTCTCACACACACAATTTCTCTCTCTCTCACATCACATACTCTCTCATATGCACACACTCTCTTTCAATCAAATGCACACACACTCTTTCTGATACACACACACTCTCTCACATATACACGCTCTTTCTCTCACATACACACACACTCTCTCATATGCTCGCGCACACACACTCTCTCTGTCTATCTCAGCCCCTCTTTCTGTTTTAAATTTTCTCTTTTTCTCTTGAAATGAAAACTAATAGTAATAGATTTAAACAAAATGGCAAGAACTTAGTTGCTAATCAAATAGTTATGACCAACATTAACAGAAAATACGAGAAGTACTGTGTCATTGTGTCAGTACCACCGGTGGTGAGCCAGTCTTTTAAATAATCCAACCCTCCACCCCACCAATGACAAACAAACACTTAGCAGGAGGACATGAGGGCAAATATTCTGTGTTTTGTTTATTTATTTGCTGTTTTGTGTTTCATGATGTGGCAGCTGGTCTCTTCAGTTCTGTTATTAAAACAAAACCTTTTTTATTTTATTTTGTTTTTTGTTTTGTTTTTGTTTTTTGTTCATTGTACCAATAACTTTTTTATCCTTTGGGAAGGGGCTATTGGGAATCTACTTGGAACAGTAGATAGTCAGACTTCAGAAAAGTAATATTTGATTACGAAACCCAGTTTTTCCATTTATGTCCACTTTTGAACTAATACCCTTGGGAAACATATGAATTGCTACATTAGTCCCGGCTATGGATTAAATAGTACATATTGTGTTTATGAAGAATGGTATAAGTGAACAAAAAAGAACATTCATCAAAAAATGATGATACTCAGCATTAAATTGTCTTGTAAAGGTTGATATGGTTTGGGATATTGTGTTATTTAAAAATACTATGTGTATACAAAATAACATTTGTCAAAAAATGATTGTTCTCGGCATTAAATCACCTGAGGAGGTTGATATTGTTTAAAAAAGAGCATGTTGTGTTATTCAATAAACTGTGTGGGTAAAAGAATGTTTATGAAAAAAATAATTACTCCCGGCATTAAATGACCTGAAAAAGTTGATATGGATTAAATAGTACATATTGTGTTAATCAAAAATATGTATAGACAAAAAGACTGTTTATCAAAAATGATTGTTCTTGGCATTAAATGACCTAAAAAGGTTGATATGGATTAAATAGTGCATATTATATTATTAAAAAAAAAACCCAAAAAAAATGTGTGTCACAAAAAGATCGTTTCTCAAAAATGATTGTTCGATTTTCTTACAAGACCTGATTTTCTTTTTTCAAATCAACAAAATACAAAATCCTGCGCACCCCCCCCCTCAAAAAAATAATTGCCATATTTGTTGATTTGGCAGTAACAAAATACCTAAAATCATTCTTAAAAGAAATCTCAATAACATACTAAAAGTAAAATAATTGTTTCCTACTGTAATAATAATAATAATAATAATACATTTTAAAAAATCCATGCTAAAAATTCTTATTTTTGTTTGTGGAGTTATCTCCCTTTCACAATTTTTACTTGTGATTTCCTCTGAACGTATGAGTTGCTGTTGGTTTCAAAGAAACAAAGAAATCTATTTACATTTCAACCTTAAAAAAAACATTAGCAGATGTTTTTTAGGGCGTATATTAATATGTGAGGGAATTGGAAAATAAAACACCTTATATTTTGGTTGTTTTTTAAATTCTTGAGATAAGACTTAATAAATTGTATTTATTATGTGGACTATTATCCTCATCTTTTTATTTGTAAAATTTACTATCCTTGAGATGAAGCTTATATTAAATGTCTACTGATTACATGTTTGTGATTTATGGTCAGGTGATTAAATGTTAGGTGATGAGATGTCTGTGCAATTTAGCTGGGTCAATAATTTTGCTGAATCAGCTTTTCTAGATTAGGTAAGACTCCTTTCAACATAGAAATGTGAGTGTGTGTCACTGTGTGCGTGTGTGCGCTAATTGTGTTTCTATGACTGGGAGATAAAAATATTGATAATCAATAAACAAAGATCAAAGTTCAATAATGATTGTTTTCTTTTCTTTTCTTTTTTTTTGCTATTTTTGTACTAACAATCCAACAGACATTTAAATTCACTTTTTGCCGCAAGCACTGAAAGAATAAATAGGTATTAAGAAATAAACTATTGTCCCAATATAGAAAGGACAATAACAAGAAAAAAGCCAAAAAGATAGATGATGATAGCAGCATCATGAAAGATAATTGCCGCCTCAAAGCTTGTCTCCTGTATCATGCTCCTCAACCCTCCGTACCAGTAGATAGATAGATAGATAGATATATATATAGATAGATAGATAGATAGATATGAATAAATAAATCAAGAGATAGTTTGATTGATAGATAGATAGATAGATAGATAGATAGATATAAATAAATAAATCAAGAGATAGTTTAATAGATAGATAGATAGATATGAATAAATAAATCAAGAGATAGTTTGATAGATAGATAGATAGATAGATAGATAGATAGATAGATATGAATAAAATAAGGCAAGAGATAGTTTGATAGATAGATAGATAGATAGATAGATATGAATAAAATAAGGCAAGAGATAGTTTGATAGACAGATAGATAGATAGATAGATAGATATGAATAAATAAATCAAGAGATAGTTTGATAGATAGATAGAAAGCTTAATCAGGATTGATAGTTAGACAGATAGAGATATATCTACAGGTATAGATAAAAAAATAAAGAGATAGAGAAATCAAGAAATGCATCAATAGATAGATATAGAGATGTTGGTAGATAGATAGAGTGACCTACATAGTGATCGGTACATCAAGAGATATATGTAGAAATAGATTGATTGATCAAGAAATACATGACTAGATAGAGGGATAGAGATATAGTGATAGAAACAGAATGGAAGAAAGAGCAACAAATCAATTAATACCTAAATTTCACACTAGTTAAAAATTTTTAAAACACACATCAGCAAGAATTTAATTTAATCTCTAAGACAATTTACCTGTCTTCATTCTTGTAAACCAAGCAGAAATTTTTGTTTTAAGATTTTAATAATCTTTGTTAAAAGAGTGAATAAAGGGAGTTAATTTTTTACTCTTTAGTTACTGTTTGCGATGATGATCGTTATTTGTGACACTTGACGGACGTACAAGTAGAAGAATATTTTGACAAGATGTGATATTAATTATTATTAATTAATTAAATGTTAGTTGTTATTATTAAGGCTTATATTTTTATAATTTAGAATAACATATAAGAATAGAAGGAGGTAATTTGTTCCTCATTAATTACTTTTTGGTATGATGATTGTTATATGTGACATGGGATGGATGTACCAGTAAAAAAAGTACTTAGTTTAAATTTTTTTTGCAATGAAAATTCAACCCACAATGCACTGCACCGTTTGTCTGGGTTTTTTATGAATAGATTTTAATATAAATTATAAAAGAACAGATGTCAAATTATTTGCACATTTTCTTTAATTTTAGAAAGAATTTATAATTTAAAAAAATAAAACTTACTCTCTTCTCAACATGACTTTTTAAAATATTATAAAAAAATGGCTAATTTTAAACCTTAAAGAGATAGTCACTTTTTTTTTTTAAGTTTTAGAAAAGGAAATAGTTTTAATGATTTTTAAAGGAGTGACTATAAAGGGAGGTAATCAGATTTTCATTGTTTGTGATGAGGATGGTTTTTTTTATGACAGTGGACATTAGACAAAGCAGATTCATTTATAGATTTTATGCAGTTATTTTTATTTTCTTAGGAAACTAATGTGGACCACCCAGAGAGTTATGGACTAAGATTTGAGAACTACTTACATAAAATAACAATTGTTTATTCATACAGTCAAATCATGTTAGAGACATTGGTTCCTGTCAGATTACCAAAGTTAAGCAACGTCGAGCCTGGTCAGTACTTAGATGGATGACCATTTAGGAACAACTAGGTACTGTATCTTGCTCTGAGACATGGAATTACCAAGGTTATTATCTTTGGGGCGCCGTTAAACAACTGGAAAGAAACGCCTATCAGATAAGCGTTAAAGCGCGTCTTCATGAATCAAGAACCTGGGGGCTCAATGCTACCTGCATCATGAGAAGCGCATATCTCGTACGTCTTTGAGTCGTGGTGAAAGCGATATGGGCTAAGTGAGTGTATGTGGCCGTTGCACAGCCATGTCCGCCCCAAATAATGGCACTGTGTCACCTTTCCCTCTCTCATCGAATAAATGAATAGGGAGAACAAGACGGTAGCACCCAATACTCGGCAATGAGTGGGAGCTGCCATTCATTCATTATAGCACTGAAAGCATCCAGAAATTACTATAGAATTTATAGACGGAGGAAGTTTATCCTTTGGACCCAAAAGGGACAATATATTGGCCCTGATAACATAAAGCAAAAGAAGACAAACCAATATTTTGGCCTGAATATGTTCTTCTAATATACCAGCTCTGAGTGACTACTTGGTAATTGAGATAAGTCAAGGCCCAAAGGCTTAAGATCAAAAAGAATGCCACTTACTTTTGAACTCCAAAAGTTAAAGATCTACTAAGACAAAACATGTAGCATTAAAACTAGCAATTCTTTGTGCTCCATAATTTATTTTTTTACAAATGATAATGATAATTATCACTACCATCTCAATACACTCTTACCAGCAATGAAAAAGGTGGTTCATTTTTGCGTTCAGAATGCACTTGGTCACTCACATCTCTGTCACCACTTTAAAATCAACAAACTGATATCTCCTAACTGTGCTGTATTTGCTTCATAAGCGTTCAATAGGCACCCGTAGATGTTAATTTTTTCTGAACAGAGAAATTCAATGGCGCATCTCTGCTTCTGATGCACATCCATGACGGGTTGATTCCTGAGAATTTCACTTCGTCAACATCTGCAAAAGAGAGATGAAACTTTTCAGGTTATGAATGAATGAGTTCAGTCATAAAAATAATGCAATTTGCAATCCCCTTTGATGTGTTCATTCTTTTCTTAGAATCTCGCCCCATCAATATCTGCAAAAGAGAGATGAAACTTTTGTATAAGTCAAGTCATCATAACGATGCAATTTGCAATCCCTTTTTTATCTATTAAGAAAGTTATTATCACAAGAATAAGAATAGAAAAAATAAAGTTTATTAAATTCATGATTTTGTTGAAATTCTCTCAGGCCATAGTAAAGGCAAAAGAAGACACACCAATATTTCAACCCTATGTTCCTTTAGCTGAGTGACTAGTTGGTAATTTTGCTAAGTCAGGGTCCAAAGGTTAAAGGTTGAAATATTGGTGTGTGTGTTTTTTGTTTTGCCTTAAATCGCCAGGGCCGAGATATCGGCTCCTTAGGAGTTAAAGGAAAAGCAAGTCAAGAAACGTGTACAGTACAATTCCTGTGCTATTATCTTTGGTAAAGAAGGGCTAACACCTCAGTAAAAATGAATAAAAATGCCGGGGAAAGTCTTTTGGCTTAGTGGGTAGGCAATCGGTCTTTGAAATCATAGTATGCGACTTTGAATCCCAGTCATTCTGTTTGTGTTCAAAACAATTTGACTAATAATCTTGGGAAAGGTATGAATCCCCACATTTCCTCCAGCTTTGGGTTAAATAACGAACATTGTGTCATTAAAAAAAAAAAAAAAATTATGTGTGTATACAATGATTGTTCTTGGCACTAAATGACTTAATGAAGGTTGATATTCTGTAAAACAAAAAAATAAATAATCATGAAAATGCCAACACAGAAAAAAATCGAACAGGCTAAAAGTATTAGTAAACATAAGGATGATTTATATATATATATATATATATTCTGGCTACTTGCAATTAGTGCAAAACCTTCATCTCTCCCTACATATCTCCCCTTCTCTCTATAGTGTTAATGATAGTTTGTATTTTATGGCATATCAACTTTCTTGAGCCATTTAATACCGAGAACAATAATTTTTTTGATAAACATTCTTTTTGTCTACGTGCAGTTTTTTTAATTACACAATATGCACTATTTAACTCATATCAACCTTTTTAGGTCATTTAATGCTGAGAACAATCATTTTTTTATTAATGTTCTTTTGTCCACACAGTTTTTTTAATAACATAATGTGGACTATTTAATCCATATCAATCTTTTTAGGTCATTTGATGCAGAGAACACTCATTATTTTTATAAATGTTCTTATTGTCCACACATAGTTTTTGGAATTAAACAAATGTGATGTGATGTGCACTTTTTTTTTATGCCATTTAATACCGAGAAGAATCATTTTTTTTATATAAACGTTTTTGTCGACGCGTAGTTTTTTGAATTTGCACGATTTAACACATGGCTTGAGGAAATGTGGGGATTCATATCTTTCCCAAAAGTCCAATTATGAACGTAAATGGTATGGATTAACAGGGATTCGAACCCACGTACTACTACTACTACTACTACAATTGCAGAGTCAGTTACTAATAGTAGTGGATGATGATGATGATGATGATAGAGAAAATGAATGAATGGTGGGAGAATAATGAATGATCATGTGATTGCTGATACCCCTCCCCGGCGTACAGCACAGACAGGAGAAGGAGGGAGGGGGCGGTCAGTAAGTAAATTATCGATCGTTTTCACGCTGTTCCGTTTTTACACAAAAGAGTTTGGGGAATTGGCTGGAGGGATAAGGTCTTCCCCCGCCCTGTAAACTTTTGGGTTCTTATTCATTTGATGTCGTTTTTCGTGAAATAACCTATTAAAAAAGGACCGAGAATAAAAAACGAGGGAATAAGTTGGATCCACACACATTCACATAGTGGCTTATTGGTTAAAGACGTCAGGCTCTGATCATTCACTTCATGGGATCGAATTGGATAGTTGAAGTTGCACTGATTTGAAATTTTTACTCGTCAAGCAAAGCAACAAAAATTCTTCCCCAAAATAGAGACCATAATTTTCCAAGTCTTTTCTGCCACCGATATCTGCAAGTTTTCGTATCTGGTGTAAAAGTAAAAAGTACTAAAAAGTACCATTTAACTGACTTTGAATCAAAGAATTCTTGACACGCTTTCTTTCTCGCCAGTCTAAACGAATTTTTGGAATAAACTATAAATAAACTCAGTTCAGTCACCTTGTGATTTCTCAGGTTAACCGAATTATTTGCTTCACCTCCGTTATCTCTGAGTTTCCAAATGAGATTATTTGTGTTTTAACTTAAGCTTTTGCGCACACACATATTAAATCCTGTAATCTTCTAGTTTAGCCTTGTAACTTCGTTATTTCGTAAATTAGTTTAGTGTCGTAAAACATCTCTTGTGACCGGCCAAATTATTATTTATATATTAATTATAAAAAAAAAAAAATACACCGTCATAAAAATTATTCTTTACTTAGTAATCGGTGACGGTGAAAATTTCATATTGATTAGATAATTACCTGTTTTTTGTAGGGTGGGGGTTAAAGAGAGACCCCGCTGTCCCGTTTCTTTATGCATAAGACGACGGTCACTGCGTAGTTCGGGAAAAATGGAGTTGCCCTTGTTGTTGCACCCAAAGAGAATGTAAGTGGGTTCAGAGTGTTTTGGGTCCTCTAAACACGGTTCTGCATGTTAACAAAAGCCTAAGCGAGTTATATTTTTGTTTACATGCAGACCGTGTTTAGGGGATCCTAAGCTACACTCTGAACCCACTAAAGTTTTTCTTTGGGTGCAAGGGCGATGTCATTTTTCCCCGGATCAACGAAGTTACAATGCTAAACTAGAAGATTACCATTAAAACCCTTTATTCAATTCAATTGTTTAGATTCTTTCTGCGGGCAGCAGCAGTCACCATACTAGTCCCCACACACACCACCAGCAACCACTACCCTCACCAAAAACTCCGATTCAAAAGAGAGAGAGAGAGAGGGGGGGGAGGGAGAGAGATAGAGTGAGTGTATATGAGGGAGAGAGAGGGAGATCAATTATCGAACGTACGGGCACCAACAAGAATCAATCAATTGAACAAGAATCACGAATATTGTAGAAGATCGAACTATAAAATAGTACTGGTATGAAATAGAAAAAAATGCTGAGTCATCAGACTAGAGAGATGTCAGTCAGTGCATGCTGAATCATCACTCTGCAGCAGCACACATACTCCATTCTTCCCCCACCCCAACCGGCAAAATAGCAGTCAGTCAGTCAGTGCTCGGCGGCGGCAGCTCTACGATGACGATGACGGACTGCTGGCTGCTTGTAATCTACACGCTTTTAATCTTCGTCTTTCACGTATTTTATTCATTCATTGCCGTGGTTCTTCTAAACCAGGGGTTTTCAAACTGTGGTGCGCGGACCACAAGAGGTCCGCAAGAAGAAGATAGGGAGTCCGTGGATTAACTCATCACGTGTAATTCAAAGAATAAATTTTTAATTCTGGATATTTATTTTTACTTATTAATGTTCCTAAATGACAAAAGTTTCTATTACATGTCAACGTTATTTATTAAAAAAAATTTTCTACGTTTTTAACAGTGGTGTAGAGTCTACACTACTGTCAAAAAATTACAGTGTAGTATATGAACTACACTGATTTATAAGGGGGTCCCTAGGATAAAACCTGAAATACAAAGGGGTCCGCAAGTCAGAAAGTTTGAAAACCCCTGTTCTTAACCAGTGCTTTGTAACCGTTTTATAAGTGCGAAACTGCATGGAAACATTCCATGGATGACTAGATGAACCCCTGTGCAATAATTTAGTTTTTACATGCAAAAAAAAACGGCATTTGATTAATAAAATAAAATAAAAACATATTTTTAGAGTATGTAAATGTTTTTTTTTTAATGCACTTGTTTTAAGATATTGCATTTCTCATCAAAAACTCAATGGTAAACTTGAGCCTAGTGTTTCTTCTTGCTCAACTATTTAAGACAGAAACACGAAGTTCATCTTCCATATTTTTAAATAGAGTGAGTTTAATTATGTAAAATTTAATATGTTTAAACAACAAAACTTTAAAATAAAATAGATTTTATGAAATAAGATTTAACATGTTTATTTTTGTTTGTTGTTCTGAATAAAAAAAAATGAGAAATTGCAGAACTCCGGGGTTGAAATAACAGAACCCCGGTTGAAACCAAAACGGTTTACTGACTTTTTATCAGCTGACGTTTCATTACCCGACTATTAATCACCGAAATATAATCACGTGGGTTTCTTTTTTTTTATCACGTAAACACTTAATAATGACCCCGCAACGAAAACTTTAATTAATCACTCAAAAGAAAAAAAATGTTCATTTATGTAATTGTTTTCATTGCGTTTCATTGCGTTACATTGCGTTTTTAGGACTTTAGATAATTTTAGGGTCATTCGCAAAAATGGGTATGAAGAATCCTAACCCTAAAAGATTTTTAAAAAATGGACAAATAATAATGTGGGGTAAAAATATCTTCTTTTCGAGAAAAACATACACACAATAAAATTCTTTTAAAGATTAAGCATACACGTCGATGAACATGTGATTAAAAGTCTAGTGATGAAATGTCCGAGCCCGTACATTCTTCATGGGGAGGCCGACGGAGCTTCTTTTTCTCCATAGCTAGAGAGAGTAGAGAGTGTCCCAAAAAGTTCCTCTGTATGCTGTGTCTGTGTAGTGAGTAGAAGTTTGTGTCGTGGTGTGTTTGCACTATGAGTCAATAGGGAAATTGAAATAAACTAATAATCAAAGACATTTAGACTACAATTGTTACCAATTAAAAGGTTTTATTTGTTTACAGTATAAAGTAAAGTTTATCTTAAAGTAAATGCTGGAAATGGCCTTCCGAGGCATTAAGACATCATTTTCTAGCACTGACTGGACTGACTGCACACTCAAATCAACTTTTTGGACATTACATATATTTTTGAAAAATTAATGTTTGCAAAAAAATGTGATATTTAAAAAATTTTACTATAAATTAGAAAAATATTTTTTGTATTATTTTGCTATTAATTTATGAATTTTGCACCACTTGCAACCACTGTTTTTTACTGGAGTCAGTGTGACAGACAAGTCTCGTGAGATCCAGCAAGTTTCTATTGCACTGACTGCACTGCCCACTGCACCAGCATCAGTGCACTAAGTGCCCCAATTTACTAATCCAGTCAAAGATTGTACATCTCTTTGGCTTTTCGCTCCTCTGCGTCCACTCTGCACACTCACTACTTGTCATTGGCAGATTCTTCCCACTCTGCTAACGACCAGTGGTGGTGGTTCCGAAAGGCACATTGACAATAAGTCTGTGATTATTCCCCATTATGGAATTCAGTCTATATGACTGCACAGTACAGAAGCCCCCCCTCTATTTCATTTATTTTATGCATACCTATTTTATTCCTTTTTTTTTAAATTCAGAACGCTTCATGAATGAAGTAAGTCAGTAAGAGCTATATGTTTATTATATAAATAATAATCATCCCCAGAAAGTTTTCGTATAAATAAACAAATACGCCCACCCCTAAAAAGCCAAATTTACGAAAAAAAAAAATGTAGTCAGTCCTTACTCCGTCACGACTTTTTCAACTTGTTCAACTTTTGTTACACTTACTACTAGCCTTTCAAATGTTTGATTATAGGGATATTCGGGTCTGTTTTGAACGAATTTCATATTTAAACCTTTGGGTCCGACATAAAAAGAAGCAGCGATACCTAGCGAAAAAAGACGATGTTGCGTACATAATCAGCAATATGATATCGCGTCCGTCAACAAATATTCCACATTTGAGGTTCGTTTTGTCGGGGAGGGGGTTGTTTTTGTAAAGATATGGTTAAAGAGAATAAATATAACAAACCATTTAGAAGAAAAAAACAAAACAAAGAACCAAATTTGTTTCTTGTTAAATTATTCCTTTTTTTTTTGTAATAACGGCACGTTTTTTGGTGTTGTTAAAAATGGAATAGAAATTCTTAATTTCGTGCCATAAACGGAAACGGAAGTAACTGTTAACCGATTTATAATGTTTTACAAAAGAACATCTAAACAAAACAATTTTTATTAACAAACGAAAGAAGAAAGTAAGCAATATACAACAAACTGTCATTTTTCAAACAAAAACGAACAAAAGTTTTTTTTTTAACGAAAGAACAAAGGCAACACGACAAGTGTCATTTTTTTTTTAGCAAACAAATTAAAAATGTAATTAATTATTTGACCTGTATAACTCCCCTCCCCACACACTATGGAAAAATGTGTGGAAAAGTTTAATGATAGTTTTTGTTGTATTGATTGCTCACTTTCTTCTCTCGTTTGTTAATAAAAATTGTTTTGTTAAGGTATTTTTTGCATTTTCATTAAAACAATAAGTTATGAGTTACTTCCGTTTGTGGAACGAAAGTAAGAATTTCCATTCCATTTTTTAAACAACCCAAAAAACATCCCGCTATCCTGCATTAATACATTTTTTTAAAAATGAAAGTGAATGTAGTCAACACCAACGCCAACTTGTTGAAGTTAAACACCAATCTTTCAAATGTTGGTTTTTAGGAGTATTCGGGTTTGCTTTTGGGTGGACATATAGTGCTTAGTCAAAATAAACAATAAAAATGGCATTTTTTTTAACCATTACTATAAGTTATGGTAAATTTATGGTAAATTTTATTAGGCGTGAAATTACTTCAATACAATTTTTTTTAATGGAATTTATTAACGAATAATAATCACCCCTCACAAACACTAAATCCCCACCTACTAAATAAATAGTAATGATTAGCTCCAAATCAAACTGAACATAAACACCAATCCTTAGAACCCTTTCCTTTGGAAAAAATATTAATATCTCCGGAACAAATAATGTTGGGTATATTTCTAAAGAGAGACGGTTCTCAGTTTTCGCATTGAAACTACTTTTAACGATGTTACAACATCAAACTAGAAGATTATTACTCCCAAAACAGACCTGAATAATACCGCTAAAACGTCATAGGTGAAAGTTGGTTCTAAAATTGGCGTTTGGAGACTACCTTTACCACTTCTTGTTAAAAGAGAATAAAAAGTATTATAAAACTGAAAATTGTTAAAAAGTGAAGAAAACTACAAAAGGTGAACGAGTACGTGTGTGCACTCTCACCCAAGGGTCAGTGAGTGCAGACTGACTGGGGGGAGAGGGAGAAAGAGCACTTGCTTGCACTTCGGCTGCTGCTTCTTCTTTGGTTGGTGTTTTGTGTTGTGATGGTGCGCGTGCGTTGTGCGTTGCGTGTGTGTGACGTGTGTCGTTGAAGTTATAACACGTTAACTAATAATTGTTTTTAGTTTTTTTTTTGTTCTTTTCCTTTCTTTTTGGTAGTACTACTTACTGGTGGGTATTAGTATCCCTTTTTTTCAAATGACCACCTTATCAACTGGAACACAGTGTTGTTTTTTTGGTCCTCACGTAATCAAAATCATTTTTTTTTACTTTAAAAGAAAAACAACCTTTGCAATCTTTCTTTCTTTCCTTCGTTTTTTCTTTATTTTTAAATAAATAACAATCTTAATATCAGCAATAAAGAAAGAAGAGTGTTTGTCTTTTTGTTGTTTTTTGTTTCTCCTGTACGAAATAGAAGTGAGAATGGATTTTACTAGCTTCTTTTTTTACTTTCTTTCTTTTTCTAACTTATTAACAACTACTCTCTCTATGCGTTTTCGCTCGTTCGTTGCCTCTTAAGTAACAACAAGAGAACTACTGTTACTATTAATAAGATGAATAAATTAGATCTAGTTGTGAGTGCGCCAGGGTGCCACTCCCCCTTGAATTGTGGAGAGAGGCGAGGGAGGGAGCCGTTCTCCTACAACCGCCACCAACTCGATCAGCCTCACTTACATCTCCTCCTTCTCTTTCTTCTTACCTATCCTCCTGTCACCTTCATATTTCGGCTATATTACCACCCCTTCTTCTCTCCTCTAAATCTGCCACTGTCACCACAAGCTTCACCTTCTCTTTCTATCATCCTCTTTTCAGGCGGCTAACTCTTACCATGTCTTCCTTGCTTAGCTCTCCTCTTACTTTTCCAACTCCTCCCATATAGCTATCACCACGAGCATTGATGATAATAATAATGCTACTACTGAAATATAATAATAATAATAATAACAGTGGTGGTGGTATGTTAGAGAGAAAGAGAGAGAGGCAGAGAGGGCATATGCTGTTTCTGTTATGTTCTATTACTACTGTTATTATGCGATAAGACGAAAGCATTTTTGACAAACCCAGAGAACTGAAGTCGTAACGGACTCTAGACGAAAAAAAAATCGGAGCGAGAGCCGATATATCGACGACGCGCCACGACAGTCACTTCCAGCATTATTAACTCAAATCATAAACATAAACAAAAACAGTACAATTCGTTGAAGTTCAAATTCTTGCGGTTTTGAGATCTTAAAAAGAAAAAGAAAAAAAAACAATCCCCCCAAAAAATCTACCCTCCACACCTCAACCTCTGAGTTCTTTATACCCTGTTTTTATAAAACCGAAACGAAAAAAAAAACACACACACACAAACAAAATAGCCATCTACTTTTAACCAGTCCCACTTTTTACGTATTACGACTTTCTGCCACTTACGAACTTTACCTCATCTCAACTCTAAACAGTTGTTCATGTAGTGAGTAAACTAAACTAAACTAAACTTAAATAATTCATAACTTTAACACCTCATTTTATTTATTTAATTATTTATTTATTGTTTTTGTTTCTTCCCCACTTTGTTTTTACTTAGTATTGTTGTTGACTGAGGAGGAGAGCTGACTCTTGTTTTTTTTTTCCATGATAATCAGTTTTTTGTGTTTATTTGCAAATAATTCAATGATTGTTCTCTTCTCATCATTGAAATCTATTTTCGGATTCATTGCAGTTTGAAAGAAAAAACAATCTTCTAGAACTTTTTAGAAACTCTATCATTGACTTTTTTTAAGAAAAACGTTTGAATGTTTTTTTTAAAAGTTTTTTTTAATCGTTTAAAAAAACCCATCCTTCATCTTGATGCTTTAAATTCAGTTTAAAGCGTGATATCTACCAATAATCAGAACAGAAAACATTGATAACTTTTTTAAAAAATCAACAAAAAACAAAAGGCCAATGTTATTGATTACAAATATAAAACAATTGTTTTTTTGCTAATTTACATCAAATATGTTTTAGAACTTTATAAAAGAAAACTTAGAAGTCGCCAAAAAGATCTCCTTCTTTCCCAGTTTTACAAGTTCTTTTGTTTTCTTTTAAAAAAAAGTTTCCGAGCTTGTTTTTATTTTTACCTTTTGTCTATATTCACTTATTTTACATTGTTTTTTAAATCTCTTTTTATCCACCCTGAGTGATTTAAATCAATATTCAATTTAAAATAGCACTTAACAAATCAAATTTGTATACACACTAACAACAACAACAACAAAAAGGTCTCTTTTCTATGGTCTGTCTGTCTACAGCGACATCCAAATTTTTAGGCATTTATCACCGAAGAAGAGTGGAAGAAGAAATAACAACTTTTAGAAGTTTTTATTTAAAAAAAATAAAAGTACTTCTTCTTTGACTCAATAATAAACCGTTATTCTAATCAACATCAAGTTTGTTTTACTGAAGTCGAAACTAACTTTTGTCCAATACTATCTTTCCCTCCGAGCTTTTGTAAGAAAGAAAGGACCTCGTGTTTAATAAAAGAAAGAAAGAAAAGAAAAACTCGAAGAGCTAAAAACAGACTTTTTTTGTTCTCCTTCTGGTTTAATAAAAAAAAAAACAAAAAAACAAGGAACCAACAACCAGCACCACCACCTCTTGTAATAACAACATTCTTTAAGGGACACAAACAGACCCCTTCCACCAATCTAGCCAGGACGGCGGTCTCCGTGTTTTTACATGCTGGCCCCAACCAGCAACTTTTTTAGTTTTACTATTACGACATGAGTAAGAAGGTAAGATCCATTTTTTATACATAATTTTTTTTTATTGTTATTTTTTTTTATAATGATATAAGTATTTTTTTTAAACCCTTGACCCTTTAAACCTCCAAGGACCCAATATATCGACTCTGCCCTAAAACGGTCTTTTTGCTCTGGCGGCCTAAAGCAAACTCACACACACTGACTGATATTTCGGCCTTAATTTTTGGATCCTGACTTAACAAAATTAACAACTAGTCAAGTCACTCAGAGCCGTTCCGTTCTATTAAAAGACCATAGGATCGAAATCGGTGTTTTTTTTTTTTATTGCTTTAAGTTACTAAGGCGGATCGGAATGGTTTTGGTTTACACGTTATTCATGATTGTTGTTGTTAAATGATCTTGTCTGTGTTTTTTTCTTATTTTGTTATTTTTTTAAGATTTAGTTTTAATTTTTTTTAAAAAGTTATCCAGTATAATGTAATTAATATTGATACGCATTTTTTTTAATCGCAAAAAATAAGGGCAATAATCCTTTAGTTTCGCGTGGTAACTTCGTAAAAAACTATTTTAGTATTGCAATTTGCGTGCATAGTGAACGAACAGAGAGTCTCTTTAAAAAAAATCTCCCGAAAAACATATAACTATCTAATAATCAATATGAAAATTTCGCTGATTATTTAATGAATAATGAATAAAGATAGGTGTATGTTTTATTGTTTCGTACTCTATGTATAAATAATAATGAAGCCGGTGACTACATGTTTACGACACTAAACTACTTTCACCGAAATAGGTTAGAATTTGAAACAAAATCCAACTCATTTCTCGTTTCAAGAAAAGCACGTGCTTTCGTTTTGTCGATAGTGTGTTGTAATAATTCATCGGTGATTTAGAATAAAACTAACCAAAACTCCTTTTTTTTTACGTTCAGTAGGCTTTTTCTTTTTCTTTTTTAATCTTTTTTTTTCATTCCAAATTTCGACTTGTTTTCTTGGATCTGGTCACTTAAAATTTTTTTTTTAAAACATTTGGATCCTAATTTATCAAAATTACCAATTCAGTCAGAACCGTTATATTAGAGGAATTAATTTTAATTAAATATTGGCGTGTCTTCTTTTGCTTTATACTGTCAAGGTCGATATATCGGCCCTTTAGGGTCCAAAGAAATAAGATATTCATCTAGGAGAAAGAAGAACTCTAAAGTAAAACTCTGAGATCTATTTGCACCATGCACACCACCACCGACGGTATTTTTATCATCTGCTCCAAGTGTTGATATGTGCTCTACCTTATTAGTCTGACGGCTATACTTGGTTTGAGGACACTCATACATCGAAATTGACGGGAGAGTAGTTAGTTCATTATTTATATATATATATATATATATATATATATATATATGGTTCCCTTTAGATGACTAAAGTTAAGCAACGTAGAGACTCTTCAATGATAACTTGGGTGACAACTTAGGAATATCAAGTACTTTAGCAGGGCAAGTAACAAACCTGCACGTGGTGCCCCTGCTACACCTTTCGAGGAAACCAATTGTTACACCAGCATAAACGCACATGCGATTAGATATGATGATCATTTTTTTCGCTTACATAACCACCATTAAATGTACTTTTTCTCGCTCTTGTAAATCATAAGTTCAACGGATTTGATTTCTGGCCTTAAGTGATAGATGTGGCCCAGCGGATTGACAGTCAGACTTCAGAATAATAGTACGAGTTTAATCCAAATCGTTCTGACTATGTAAAGATGTTGACTAATACCCTTGGGAAAGGCATGAGTCTCCATCTTCCCTCCAGCTATGGATTAAATAGTGTAAAATGTTATAAAAAAAAGTGTGCATAAAATATTTATCAAAATTAATTGTTCTAGGCATTAAGATGACCTTAAAAAGTTGATATGCCATTAAACACAAAACAAAGAAAGAAAGAAGCTTTAACCGATGTCATGACAGAATTATCAAATTATTATTACTAATAATAGACATTTTATTTCATTTTGCATTGAGCTCTTTCTCTATATTTAGTTGCTAACAACGAATAATATGTAAATAAATAAATATCAAAGAATGGCCCTCTCAAAATCATTTGTGGCGGTAGGGCAGTCCAGAGTGCAGTGTTCTTCAGTATGAGTATGCACATAAACCCCCCCAACCACCCAATGATGCTGTGTGTACAAATTGAAAAAAAAAAAAAATGTTGTCCTGTTTTATTTTATTTGGTTCTAATTTGTTGCTTTTCCCAGTTTTTGACACATAAAGCCAAAAAAAGA
>JAUZSX010115356.1:0-17930 GCA_034780655.1 Idiosepius hallami
TTCTAACCTGACCGAAGTTACAACTTCATGCAAAATTTCAGAAAAATTGAACGGATGGTTGCAAAGAAAAACGCGAATGAACGAACGAACGAACGTACGAACGAACGAACGAACGAACGAACGAACGAACGAACGAACGAACGAACAAACAGGCCTCAAAACCTAGGTTCCCCTCATTAAATATCGGGGTACCAAAAAATAACAAGTCCTATAAACTTTATCAACAATTTTTTTTTCTTTTTGACATAGAATTAATTTTGATGATATTTTTTGATCGAATATTGCATGCATCTTTAAAAATCGTGTCTGGATTAGCGAAAAGAGTCCCGCTTCGCGTCCCGTCGAATCCATTTGGATCTGAAATCTGTCTTGCATGAAAAGGCTTGTTTAGAGTGACATGCCAGGAATACAAATTAAACCGCAGAAACGCAGCATTACATTCGTGATAATAGTCCGTCCTTCTTCGGTAAATCTGAAAGATAAGCCACTTACGCATTATTTTTTTTGTTTTAGCTTTCAACACGAAGAAGCGAGGTGAGAATTGCCGGAAAGAGTCATGCTTATTCAAGCAGAATTCAAATGAGCAACGCACACACACACGCACACAGGTACACGGAAGCAGTCACACACAGAGACACTCACACACACATAGAGACAGAAATACATACAGACGCACACACACACGTAGACACACACACACACACGCAGACACACACACGCAGACACACACACAGAGACACACACACAGACATACATACATACACACACACACACAAACTGACACAGACAGACAGGCAGACAGACAGAGAGAGACACACACACATACATACAGACACATAGACACACACTTAGACACAGAAACAGACACACATACAGACACACTCACACATATACACACTCAGGCACGCACAAACACACACAAACACACACACTCACACGCACACAAAAACACACAAAGACAGACGCACACATACACACAGACACAGAGACACACACACACACACACACACACAAACACACAGAATAAAGTCTAACGAGCTGCCTTTTTGAAAATGTTTGATTTCTCGATGCACAGAAAACATTTTACCCTGAATGTTAGATATTTTTATTGGAATTAACTGCCTAAAAAAATACCTGTAAAACAGTTATAGATTAAATCTACAAAAAAAAAAACTAATAAAAAAGACGCCCAGTGTTAATTTTGCGAAAAGTAACAAAAAAAGTAGAAAAAAAAAGCCCTATAACAAAAATAGCACAAAAAAAAGACGCACACAAACAAACAAACACACCAAAAACAAAAAAAAACAACAAAAAACAAAAAAAACAAACAAACATTAAAACGAAGTAACATTGATCAAGTGGACGAAAAGACATGTTTTAGTTCTTTTTAAAAAAAGAATGATGTCTAAGCAAGAAAATGAAAAAATAAGTTGATTGATACAAAAACTAGAATACGAGAGAAGACCGGATATTCGGATTAGTTTAAGTGGTTGTCTCGCATTCATTACACTAACATGATTACTGTGTTGTCCTGTTTTCGCTATTGTTAAATATACAACTTTTGTATACCAAGGTTTTGATTGATATGTTTGTTTCTTTACGACATATTTACCCTGTCAGGTCATTTAATGCCGATAACAATCATTTTTTGATAACAGTCTTTTTTGTCCACACGTAGTCTTTGGAATAACAAAATTTGCGCTATTTAACCCATATAAACCTTTTTAGGACATTTAATGCCGATAGCAATCATTTTTTGATAAATGTTCTTTTTGTCCACTCATAGTTTTTTAATAATACAATAAGCAGCAATAAATCAATATCAACCTTTTTAGGTCATTTAATGGGAAGAATAATCATTTTTTTAATATCCCTTTTTTGTGCACGCGTAGTTTTTGGAATGACACAATGTGCACCATATAACCCATAGCTGGAGGGAATGTGAGTATTCATACACGACTCAATAGGAAAACGTTCGACCAAGATCAGAAGAGGATCAGATCAAGCAAACAGAAAATACATGTGGTAAACAAGAGCATTATTAAGAGAAAAAATAATTTAAAAAAGTAATTTAAACTATTTGTTTGAGCACTAATCCAAGTAAGGCAAAAGTTTAAATGCCAACGATTTCTGTTTTAAATTTCTAACGTTTAAATGTAGAATTATTTTCCTTATTTCAATTTAACCCACCCCCCATATTAACCTTTCTCCTCACTTTCTAATCTCAACATTTAATTATTTCTCATTTTTTACTGTTGTTGACAATAAGTTGCGGAATTAACCGGATGTAAATTGCGCCACGCGCTAGATCATGATCGTTTAGTTTTCCCTTTATTTATTTATTTATTTTTTCAATAGGGCGTTAATACACATATTAAGGTTGAAAGCATTATGACTGATGGTTTTATGCTGAAATTTAAAAAAATACGGTTGTGAGGGGGGAATTTGTGTATGTGGTGGGTGGTGGAGTGAAATAGATTGATATTAAAGGTTTTGAAAAAATCGGGGATTGTACAATGATGTTAGTTATTTATATTTTTAAAAAATATATGATATTATGGGTTATATAAAGATTATAATTGCTGCTTATTAGAGCACGTAAAAATGGCCTTTTTAAGCAACGAAGAAGATACGAAGAAGCATTTTTGAATTTAAAATAAGTAATGGAAAAGCGTTTTTAAAATTTATGAAGAAATACTTCATTTTCAAACACGAAGCGTTTTTTAAAAAAAGTCTTTTTCCTTTAACAAGTGTAGTTAAATAATAAAAATAATTATTAAAAAAATTGAATGTAACTTCTCTATTAAACAAAATTTATTTAAAAAAATAATCTAAAAAAAAACGACACTGTTTATACGTAGATTTACTTTAGATTTAATACATTAAGTATTCAGACTTAGGAAACACTTTCTAAATAATGAAAATAGTTGATAAGGAGCAAAAACTTTAAATTACAAAAGATACGGATCAAAATGAGTAAATTAATAATTTCAGTAGAGTAATTTCCCCTTTGATTTAAATTTTGAATCACCAAAAAAAAAAAAAAAAAAAAAGCCATAACCAGGGCCCGAACATGTTTTTACTTCTAGTATGTCTAAAAAAGTTACATTGTCTGTCTTTCTGTCTATATGAGTACAGTGTATATGAGTACAGTACAGTGCGCATTCAACTGAGTTTGCACTGTTTCTGCGAAGACAGATCGGCACTATTGCAGGTGTAGGCAGCCAGCCAGCCTAGGCAGGTCGAGTTCAGGTCAATATCTAACAACACCACAAGCTATTTGTGGTGACTGGTGACAATATGCTTTTGTTAAAGAATTTTCTTTTTACTTGACTGGAAGGAGAAGGCGTTTGTGACTGTGACTGTGCCCCTGGAAAAATGATAACTATGTTGTCGTAAGGATGATTATAAATGTCGGCGAATTTTCATTCATATGTAATATGTGTATATTAGTGGGTATAATTGACAAAGAAGTGGATACAAATATTGGCTTTGACAGACAGGAATCTTTAATTTTCTTATTTTTACATACTTTTGTATTGAGTGTCTGCTAGTAGCAGAACGAAAGCATGTTGCCTTCTTAAAAGCCAGGGGAGGGTCTGACCAATCCTTTATGTCAAGCACGGGTCAGGGAGAGAGAGGGGGAGAGAGAAAGAGAGATGGTAGAAGAGAGAAAGGTATAGATTTTTAGGTATCTTAGTTTTGAAAGTTATTTTTAGAGACAGAAAATATGAAAGAATGTCTTTTCTGCGTGATAGTAGTGTGATCTGAGGTCATTTAGGTTCATTCCTACACATATTTATTAGCTGTAAATAAATGTAAGTTGTGTCCAAATCAGTTTTATAATTTGGTGGTTCTGATGATAGTTAAAAATTAACTCAATTACCTCCCTTATATTTTATCCTCTAGAGTTATTTCCCCGTTCCATCCTATCTCAACTTTTTAATGGCCGACAAAACACGTCGGCTTACGGAGATTTTTCTTTTTAAAAACCGAAAAAGGGCCAAAATTATATTAACGGTGAGTTTATAAAATAAAATTGTTTTCTGTTTTCCTCTAATAATTCCAGATCCCTATTTTTAAAAATGTTGAAACCCTCTGGAAATTCATCCAAAAAATAGTAACCCTAATTTTTTTTTCTACTCCTTAAAAATGAAACTAAAAATCAAATTTGAATAGTTTTTAAAATTTTATTTTTATTTTATTTTTATTATATTTATTTAATTTCATATTCATTTCTGTTAATTTACAGCTGTTTCGGGGTAATTTTTACACATATGATATTCACTTTTACTCACCAAAGTTGGAATAACATTTAGTAGGCAATGTTACCACAACCACAGGGCGTGGGTGAAAACTCCCAACCTATTTGTTTTGTAGTGTTTCTAGATGTTAATTTTACCAAGTATTAGTAATCTTCTAGTTTAGCGTTGTAATTTCATAACCTCATAAAATTGTTTAGTGTCGTGAACATCTTTTGTAAGTGACCGGCAAACTTCTTATTTATGTTGCATCGATTATGAAAAAAAAATGTTATTAAGTTCTTTTTTCTCTTATTGATCGGTGAAATTTTCATATTGATTAAATTATTACCTGGATTTTAACCCTAACCCTCAATCACTTTACGATGTTACAACACTAAACTGAAAGATTACCAAATGACTTTATTAAAAGTCCCTCGGGCTAAAAATTATCGAATTTCTTGAATGTGAAATGTTAGGAGTGTAAGGCGCTTTTGCAGAACAAGCAAATGGAGAAATTGTCCGGAATATTTTTTTTAGTCGGGGACGGGTTATGAGACAGCAATTTAATTGGCAAATGAAATGAACTTGAGTGTTTAAACTCTAAACCAAATCTAAACCATAACCCTAGCCAATCAAATTGCTGTCTTAAAACCGGTCCCCGATCAAAAATATTCCGGCCAATTTCCCCATTTGCTTGTTCTGCAAAAACTTCAAAATTTTTAAGGTGGGTTCCACAACACCCACCTTACAACACAACACAAACAACCCTTTTAAAATCTTTTTTTTTTATTTCTTTTTTAATTTTTTCAATTTCTTTTGCGAAATAGATTTGTTACTAATCTATCAGAATAGATTTGTTATTAATCTATCAGGTTATTGTGGCGAATGTGGCGGTGGCGCTCGCTGCCGAGCAGACCATCATCGCTCACACGGACTGCCCACTTAGCGTGCCTTTGCTCTGACGTAAACTTGAGGAATGCGTCAATAACCGCCTGCCGCTTCCTCTCTAGATGGAGCAGCACGATATGATGACCAGGTTATTTTAAAAAAAGAAGAAAAAATGGTAAAAATTTCACTCGTTAAAAATTTCGGGTTCACTTTTAATCGATATCCATTATTGAAAATAAACACTATAAAAAAAATTATTGCCCTTAGATTAACTAAGGATTCAATCAATCAAATTTTGAAACATCCAACATTATATGAAAAATATAATACTTACAAAAATTATTATTCGCAAAAAGTTTTGTATAAAAAAAGAAAAAGATTTTTAACAAATATAAAATAGAAAAAAAAAAACTTTTGGTTAAAAAAACAGAAGCAAATGATAGGTAAAATATTTCATGAATTCTCAAGTTTAATAATGAAATTATGAAAAACATTTTTTTTTTAATATAAGGATTTTGAATTTATTAATCAATAATTCTTTTTGGTGTTTTAGGGTTTAAGGTGTTGATTGAACCCTTCATTAATCTAAGAACAATAATTCTTTAGTGTTTGTTTCCAATATGGAGGTCGATTTGCCATAGCATTGTATCTAAAAGTGAGAGAGCACTACCCAAATATCTTTAAATAATGAATTTTTTTCCTTTATTTTAAGGATAATCTGGTAGATTAGTGTCCAATTGATAATATTCTGCAAAAGAAATTGAATAAAAATAGGAAAGAAAGAATTTATACAAGGGGCTGTTGGGTTGGACAATAAATTTTTTTTTAACTATTAAAACAGTAATAACTTGCTAAAAGAAATTTTTATTAATGCATAAAAACTGAATTAAAGACCACAAAAAGATAGGATATCATGCCATACTTGTTGTCACCAGTGTAGGAAAAAAAATACTAAAATTTAATTTATCCAATAATCTATTTATTTTAGTTTTTTTTTTCTGGTAACAAAAATGACAACCATTTTCCAAAAAAGGAATAAAGAAAGAGTGAATAAAATGCTAAAAAAAGTAAACAAATGAAAAGGCAATAAATGTTTTTATTTGGAATAACATGTTTTGAAATAAATGAGATATTGAAACAAAAACTAATTTGAATTTACCTGGCATGTCACGAAAACCTATTTTCATTAACAAAAAAACATGCATAAAATCAGATTTACTGCTACTCAACCCAACAAATTTATTTTAGCCATGCTAAGGTGCAAAAATGGTCAGAAAATGGATTTATCATGTAATTACATAGTGCCATTAGAGGGATTTAGTCTGAAGAAAAATCTAGCTTGTGTCTTGGTTTTTCTTAATTTGACATAAACCAATAGCTCTTCTGCAATCACTCCAAACCTCCAGTAATCAAAGTGCAACATTGTCGCATCAAGCAATAATAGATACGTGTGGTGTTGCCCCCATCACTTTATTAATGGGGTTTTATAGAGTTTCCCCAATCTATTTCAGAAGTGTTGCATTTATGCATAGGGTGATATAGGGGAAGTGGGGTGACATAATTGGACAGCCCCAGCTGCTGTTTACTCTGGCTACGTCATTGTTCAATGGATTTTGTAATAAATCAGTGATAACACTTTTATATATTTTCATTGAGTTACTTCCCTTTGAACACTACTACCTATGCATGGATATTTCCTACAATGTCTCAACTATACTTATACTTACATTTATGTTTTATTTCAGAAAAAAATACTTTTAGAAAATGCTTTGAAGAATTGGCAAACTTGCAGTTTAATGTCTTCATAGATTTGCAATCTTCAGAAATGCTCTTTTTGCTTGTCACTGATGTTATACTAAATCTGTTCTCTCTAACAAAATGATTTTTTTTTTCATTATATTTGTCTATTTTTTTGGTTCTTTATAATCATTATATGTATTTTTGCAAACTATTGTCCCCATCTTTGTTGTTCTTGTTTTACCATGTTTTGGACAACAGTCCACAACACAATATATTTATTTTGACAAACAAATATCAAACATTGAATAATAAAAGTAAAACAAAATTACTTTTTTTTATCCTACTAAAGATAAATGAAAAAGCAATAAAACTAGGAATTTGATTTATGCTTTTTCAACTAACTAAATAATTTGTTTTGATAAATAAATAAATCATTTTGTTAACAAATATCTTTTCACAATTTTCACCACACTGCAAAAATTCTATTTATTTTTTTTCAGGGTAATGATTCCCAGAATTCAAAAACCAACCATTAAAGAATAAAAAAAAAGCAACAGAACCATTGATTTGGGAAAACAATTACATCATTTTTCTCTTTTATCTTTAAACATCTATTTCATCAATGATAAGTCCAATGCTAAGGTATTTGGGACCTTGGAAGCTTCTACACTTGCCCTTTCTTTTTTTTCTCTATGCTCTAGTTTGGGATTGGATTGATTGTTTTGGCTGGGACTCAATTGCATGTAGACTTCATGAATGTTGCAATAAACCCCATATTCACCTGGATATGGGAAAATTAAGAAAATTCAGCGAGCGTGTTTATGGCCAGCATTTAGTGTTAGGTATTATAGAGTCTCACCTAGAAGCCCATTTTGATGACACACACAGCCCACCAAAGCCTTTAGTCCTCTCCTTTCATGGAGGGACAGGCACAGGGAAAAACTATATTACAAGTTTTATTGTCCAGAGCATCTATGAAAAAGGCATGAAAAGTAAGTTTGTGCATTATTATCACGTCTCAAAGAGTTTTCCGCACGCAAACCGATTAGAAGAATACACCAAGAAGTTACAAAGCGACATTGAGAACGCAGTTTACAATTGCGAGAGATCAATCTTCATCTTTGATGAGTTCGATCACATGCCCGAGGGCCTCATTGACAAAATAAAAGTTTACCTCGACTTTCATGACAACATCGACGGGACTGACTACCGCAAGTCCATTTTCTTCTTTCTCACAAACTCTGGTGACGAGCTGATCAACGATTTCACGATCAACTACCACATGAAGGGCGGACAACGGAAAAAGATCAAGCTTTCAGACCTTGAGCACCACATTGCTCGCCAAGCCCAAAACGATAAGGGTGGCTTTCACAATAGTCAGCTGATTGATAAACATTTAGTGACTGCTTATATTCCGTTCTTGCCCCTCCAGAAGATGCACATTAAGATGTGCATCGACGATGAACTAAAACGGCGTAACAGAATGACGCAAGATAAGTGGATCGAGGAGATCCTTAACGAACTGCACTTTGTCAATGGATTTTCAGAATCTGGCTGCAAACGGATTAAGGAAAAAGTAGCATTTACCCTCACTAAATTAAACCGGAAAGAACTTTGACTTCTTGGTAAGAACTTTCTCTGCTTCTCACTTACGTTTTTTTTTATTTGGGGGGTAGAATTGTTAAAGACATGCACTTTGAATTGACAAAACATATTGCAGGCCTTTACATTGATTTTTCTAAGTGGTGATTAAAAATAATAAACCACTTATTTTTTGGCAACTGTTTTTTTCACCAAAAATTTTTCAAATGCTGAATGAAAAATATCTTTTCAACTTTTATTTATTTTTAAAAAACCAAACCAGAAAAGTCAAATTATTGAAACAATAAAAGGTTTAATAGAATAGAAAATAGAATAATATAAACAAAGTTGTCTCGAGAAATTCAGCAAATTTGCTGAATATTATACTTTCTTAAACAGTAAATAAGTTTTGTATTATTGGTTCATTCATAACATCAGAGCAAAATAACATTTCATAGGTTGGCTTAGTAACTTTTTTCATTTGGATAGTAAATAATAAAAAATATTTAGTTAAAGGTCGACTGAAGGTAAATTTGTCTATAGATCCTTGTATTGAAGCCTGTAATATTCTATTGCATAAAGTATTATAAAAGGGTGGGTTTCAAATTGTTGAGTAGTGGATGGACCCTAGCTAGCAAACATTGGTCTCTTACATTGATTTTACCTAAGGTAAGAAAATCAACATACTGTTTGTCTCTTTATTTATGTAGTCTCTATAATTAAATTCACCCTTTTCATTTTTCAGTTTTGTAGATAGCATTGTATTAGTTATCTTGATTTCCAAAACACATGCCTGGTTCTCTCTTCTCCACATTTTTTCCCTCTTATCACCATGTTATTCTCTATACTCCTCTTTTTCATTTTATGCCATCTGATTTTGCTCAGGCTCTATTTAATTTTAGTTGACTTTTAACAACTAAAATATTTTCATTCACTCAGCCAAACCCATGAAATGTTATTTCACTCTGTTATGAATAAACAAATAATTTGAAATTTAGTTACTGTTTAAGAAAGTATAATCCATTTCACTTCACTTGAAAATTATTTTGTCTTCCAATGGCTATTAAATTTTGTTTTTTTCAGATGTTTTTTAAAACAGTCTTCATTAAAAAAAGACACTATATTGTTCTACTTTTTATTATTGTTTAAATAATTTGACTTTGCTTTTAAAAAAAAAAGTATAAAAAGACATTTTTCACTCAGTAATTGGAAATTGATAAAAAAACTAAACGCAAAATATAATTTTTTTTATTTGTAGTCACCACTTGATGAAACACTTGCAACATTGTAAGGCCTATAGGTGGATCCTAGCTCTCATACATTGGTCCCTCACATTGATTTACTGATGAAAATAAAATAAACATCAAAATATTGATGTTCTTTTCTCCCTGTTATCCGCATGTCATTCTCTATACTCCTCTTTTTTTCATTTTATATACCATCTGTCCTTGCTTCAAATGTTTCATAGATTTTTAGATTTTGTTCTTCGGCACAACTATTTATGCTGCTGTATTACTTTTTGGAGTTACATCAAAAAGAAGGATATGAATTCATTTATGATTTAGTTATGATGTAGTTTTCAGCCTTCTTCTAGACCACAAATAACGTGGCCCGTGAGCAGTCATTTTTTCCTATCCCTCTTGGTTTTAAGCAACTGCTGCATCAGGAATTATGAATGACTGTAGAGTACTTTTTACAAATTTAGAAAGAGGAATGATCGAAAAAAAAATGTCATGAAAAAATTATTATTAAAAAAATTTTTTTTAATAAAACTTGTTTACTTTTGACAAGTGCAAAAAAGCTATTGATTTTATACATAAATTGAATGTTGACGTTTTTTGAAAAAATCTGTCAAAAATCGATTTATGGTTCGATTTTCATAATTTTTTTTTGATCTCTTTGAAATATTTTTGTTGATTTTATTCTGGCTACCTTTTTTCGGTCTTCCCTTTATTTTATTTTTTCAACCTATTGAAAATTCATAGAAAAATAAAAATAGCCAACGTCCACAAAACTTTGAAGATTTAAAGAACATACTCTAAATGATATTTTTACTTTTAAATTTTTTTCGAAAATGACAGCCGGTTCTTTTAGGGAGCGATAAAGTTTATTGTCAAAAAATCATGTATTAGTTTTTGTTTTTCGAAAAAACAAAATCATATTATTTTTCTCGTCCAATTTAGAAGGCTAATATGACATCAGTTTTTTAAATATTTAATATTCAACAAAATCTTTGATTATTTCAAATTGTTTTTTTAAAAGAAATATTGAGCTTCCACTATTACCAGAAACGTATCAATTAATTATGCACTGAAAGATATTTCCCTAAACTTCGGCCATGAATGAATAAAAAAAAAATGAAGAAGTCAAAAGTAATTGATGAGAAACAATACCCTTTTTTTCAACGAGTTAAACTTTAAACTAGTAATTCTTTGTTAAGTAAAATTAAGGGGAAGTAAGTTTATTAACTTGATTTTATTAAATTTAAATATTTTAAATTAGTTTATGTTCCGTATTTTAAAGAATATGACCGAACTGACAGGACAAACGTACCTGTTTCTTAAAAATTGGATTTTACTAATAATAATGAAAAGACAAGAATTTCAACATAATGATTTGGTTTATTAATGATTGAAATAATTTTGAACAATTTACTATTATTTGTTGAAGTAAGTTTTTTTTTAAAATTTACAAATTATGTCAACCGAAATATTGGCACCATTTTTAAAATGCGAAAAACTGGCCGTCTTAGACTACAAATCCATTTCTATTCAACTCATTGCATTGTATTATTCTCATTCAATTAAAATGGTACTTAGTTGTTTTTTATCTATGCAAAACATCACTCCAATGCAATTGAAAAATTTAAAATACAAGTATTGTCTGAACGCATAAAAAGACTAAAATATTTCATACAATTCATAAAAATGAAAATCAACACATTTTTTAATGGGAGATTTATTTATTTACTAAGTAACAAATATATACAGATGAAATATGTTCAGAAATTGGAAGTAGTAGAATAATGTGTACATCGATTGTATTATTTTATTTTCCTAGAAATGTAAGATCTAAAAAAGAAAAACCCTTGATCCCAGATTTTGCAAACATATACAAAAAATTTTTGTTCTTTTCCACAAAAAAAAAACTATGTTGAAATGAAAAGAAAAACCCTTTTCCTTGATATTTATATATAATAAATTTCCTATAGATGATATGACAATATTTTTGGAATGTTTTGGCCTAAGGAGAAGCCCTTCTTCGAGCTGAGCGTTGTTTGTCAAATCGTGCCTCCATCTCCTCAAGAACTTTAGGAGTATAGCGTACTACTAAGCGAACGGTTCCTGTTATTTAGAAAGAAAAAATGATAAAAATATAAAATATTTATAAATTTTCAAACGTTTTTAAGTCAGTAATAATAATAATAATAAGCTTGACCTATGAAGAGTTATACTCACTTTTATGTCTTTAAGATTTAAATTGATTTGTCTAAATTACTAGAAATAAATATCTGAGTTTTCTTTGTTCTTTGGTTTGTAATTTCTATTGAAGAGTTGATATAACAATTTAAAAGAATTGAAAATTACACTAAAATAAACTTTTCTTTCATTATAAGTGACATCAAGTCTGAAATACTCGCATGCATATATCTAGTTTCAAGGCTAAAAATTAGCTAAGTAGAGACAATCCCTCTTACAGTGTCTGTAAGGTCACTTTTATATAGATATGTATGTATACTCAGCTGCCAAGGACTTGCCACTTGCTTTTTTTAAATACAAAATTCATTTCTAAAGCTTTTTTCTAAGACAGGTAAAGGAGCCTATTATGTAGAAAGGCAGTACACTATAAATTAATTTTTTTTTCTGAAGAGTTCTAAGATTTTTTTTTTAAATATATATATATATATATATATATATATATATATAAGATAACAATAAGAGTCATATAATATTTGATATAGGGCAAATAAGTAGCACCAGATGGCTTAATATATTAATTTATAATAATTGTTTTTTAGGTTATAAAATAGACAAGATAAAAGGGAAATATTTACTTACCAACTGCATTCTTTAATAGCTCTACTGCCTTTTCGTGGTTTTCCCCTTCAACACTCTAAAATAAGAGAAACAAATATTATAGCTGTTTGAAATTGTTTTTTTTATGGCATACAAAGAATTTTGGTCATTAATGTTGAGAAAGAAAGAAAATGTTTATTAGAAGAACAACAGTATTTAACCCATAACAAGAGGGGATTCCCACTATTAAATTCATTCAAATGACCAGATTTGGATTTGAATTCATATTTCAATTCCAAAGCCTGGCCTTCATTTAATCTCATGTTCCATTACACTAGTTATTTCTAGTAGGGTTAGCTGTCATTTCTTATGTAATCTAAAGGCACAAAAGAATAAGCAAAACCAACCACAAAATTAGGGAAGTAAAATAAACTGCTTTTATTGACTTGGAAAGGCCCACAGTTGGTTAAGTGTTGACGAACACAAAGTGTATCATTTTTAGTTGTAGAAAGAAGCAATAACATATAGTTCTTAATCTTTCTCCCTCTCTTTGTTGGTCTGAATGTATGATCTTAGTAGTATGTCTGTTATGACATTGATGACAAATTTTTACATTTATATTTAGGCAGGTTTTAACTGAAAACTTTATATAATTTAAGAAAAAAAGTGCTGCATATATTAGGCTATTAAGTACACTAAATTATAATAATTATAAACAACAAGATAAGGAAAGCATAGAAAATAATACCACCAACTGTGAACATTTTCATTTAAAAGTTAATACCATAGACAAGAAAGTGAAACCAATTTTATATCTTAAGTCCAAAAGAGTAGAATTAATCTAGAATAGAAAATCTTTGAGCCCTTTTTTATTATCTTTGTTTTGAATAACATAAACTTACATATTACAATAATATCAAAGTCCCATTTTAAAGGCTAAGTGAATTTCCCTTTGACCTTTCTATGTAGCATGAAATTGGTTGAAGGTACTCTATAAACTCCCAAATATTATTTCCTTGCTCAAATAGTGTGCATGTTTGCCAATCCATTACAACAAAAATTGTAGATTGGCTAAATTTTAATATCAAAAGAGAAAATAAAATGGAAACAAAATCTACTTTAATGATGGATGAATCAATAAACTCTTGGTTATATTAAAGTTCTGATTAAAAGAACAGCTGTTGTGGTAACTTGTTAATTTTTATTAACAGAACATAACCGCTGCTGGCTCCCACTAGTGTCCGAGTATTGGGTGAATGTCATCTTGTCTCTTATCAATATAGATATGGAGAGAAGGAGTAGTAGTCTTAGTTGCTCAATGGCCACGTACAATCACTTGGCCCACATCTCTTCCTGTGTAACTCAAAAGAGATCACTTCATGTGATGCAGATTCACCAAAGCCTGCCTTGCTGCCTGCTCTACAGGCATTCCTTCCCGGTGGTTTAACTGCACCCCTAGACACTAGCCTGGTTATTTCCACATCCCAGCGCAATTGAGAACATAAAGAGATTTTTAAAAAATAGTCATACCTCTCCGTTAACTGACAGAAGTTGGTCACCTCTTTTAAGCCCTCCTTCTTTAGCAGCAACACCGTCTGGAATGATACGAGAAATGTAAATTGGGGAGTTCTGTTCTCGTCCTCCCATCACATTAAATCCCAACCCTTCTTCAGTTTTTGGCAGTTCAATAACACGTGGATGCGCATGACCTTCACTGGCAGCAAAAGCAGCTACAGTTGCCTGAAATATAAAAAAAAATTAAACAAAATGAATACTAACTCCTTAGTCCATCAACTTAAGTTTTAAAAATTCATAAACTAAAAAGGTTTTCTTGTCACTATCATTAGAACTCTATGGAATCTCTTCATGCATATAAACACATTTTTACTAAAGTCTTAGGTAAGCCAATATGCACAGCTGCACAGCCTCTGTATGTAGTAATTAACTGTCAAAATTTTGGGTGGGGCATGCATTTTCTGTCCAAGGGCCTGTTATATTCTCTGTCCACCACTGATTTTTACCTTTCTCCCTCTTTTCAAATCAACGGAGATAGGAGTCAAGACGTACTTGATACTCTGACAATAATGGGAGCTGACAACAGTGATATTAAAATGCACCCTAACAGCAAACCCTTATCCCAGCAAACCAACTGGAGTTTTTTTTTTCACTTTCACCCTTTTTTAACCCAACAAATATTCCCATATTTTTTGCTATGAACGCAATGTTACTTTTTGTTGTATTAAAATCACTTGAGACGAGGATTCAATATGCAGTTCAAATGCACGAACTTATCTGAAATGACCACAAGTTTTTACAAAAGTTGATTATGCCAGATGAAGAGCATTTTTATTTGGATTCATTAACAAATTAAATTATAGATTTGGGGGGTCTGAAAATCCAAGAGCAATTCATCAATTCTTCGTTGACTTTTTGGATACCTTGTAGATAAGGTTTGATTATTTGAAATATAAACTAGAAAATAGAACCACTTACATTCTGGATACATGCATATAGTTATATAACCACTTTTATAGTTATTTGATTGGGTGAATTTTTAGATGAGTTTTGATTATCATTCAAATTCTTTTAACATCTTCCCATCTTTATTTTGTCTGTAAAATCTAACAAAAAGATTCAAAATGTTGGTTTAAATCAACTCTAGGTGACATTACCTGGAAATTGTAGGGATAATCTTTAATACGAGTAGAAACAGCTAATAATTAAGATATATATAACTTTAAGAATTGGGACATTCCACAAGACTCTAGTGTTCAAAATGGAAGTAAGTAAAACTTGAAGGCCCATGAAAAAAAATTAATCAAAATATTGTGAATATAATGGTAAGGATGAAAATAGAGATCTAAATAATGAGATTTTAAAAACTAATTAAAGTTGGATTTTCTGGGTGAATGGAAGAACAAAAATAAAGAAACTTTTTTGTAAAAATACAAACTCATAAAGTTTTTTTTTTTTTTTTGGCATGTTTAAAGAGTAGTCAAAGGGAAATAATTTGTGGGGGGGGGTCTCTACTCACCTTTGCTGTAGCATTAGCACGGGCCTCACGTGTTCCAGACACATCAACGGTCTCATAAACATGTTCGTAGACTTCTCGCACTGTTTGCAAAAAGTCACTCTGCAGAACCTTCTGCAGTGCTGACATGTTCTGGGTGGCTATTTCACCCTCTAGAAATTAGAAAAAAAAAAAAAGATTAACAATTAGTCATAAAGACTCATTAAATTAACTTATATAATTGAATGTAGACACTGCTAGTATTTTTAGATTTGGTTTAATTTTTAATAGCATGTTAATTGCAAGTTGGATTTGTGAGTGATTTTTTAAAAATTATAATTCACTTATCTTTTGGCAACTTTTTTTTTTCAAAATCTTTAAAATACTGAGTTAGAAATGTCTTTTTAACTTTTTTTTAAATGAGAGCTAGTTAACTCATTTAAACAATAATACAAATGAAAAGGTAGTTAATTAAACTGATTATACTTTCTTGAACAATTTTGAATTATTGATTTATTCATAACATTAGAATGAAATGAAATAATATTTCAACGGTTTTGCTTGTAACTTATCTATTTGACTAGTAAATGGAAATATTTAGGTGTCAAAGGTCTTTTAAAGGTATATTTATCTGTGTAGTCTTGTGTCATCTTTCAGTTATTTCATAGTCACTTTTTCAAAAATAAATATCTCCCTTTCCTCATCTTTTTTAAATAACATTACTTGCACTACATGACTCTTAGTTAAAAGGAAAAATAATTCTTTTGCAATAATAAAATTTATTTTTATTTTTCTTCAGATATTTCGACTTTAAAGAAAAAAATAAACAAGTGCCAAGGAATATCAGGGAGTGAAACAATTGTAAAAGAAAAAAACAGAATCAATTATTGAACAGTAATTTTTCTCTTAGAATGTTTAGCTTGAATTAATCAGAAAGGACAATCCTACAACCGAAATAATATTTTTTTTTTGCAATTTTGACAACCATTATTTTATTTATTTATTTATTTATTTTTTTTTTTTTACTGAGGTATGTATTTATATACATTTAATAGATGTACCTTTCATCATTAATTGATTTTCATTATTTGAAGAACCTAAATCTATTAACAGCAAATCAGCATTTCCGGTGCTTTTTGATGGTTGGTGATAAAGATTGTAAAAATTTTTCCATTAAATCTCATCTTTTATTGTCAAAAAATAGAATGAAGAGAAAATAGAAATGTCTCTATTAACCATAAATAAAATTAATATAATTTTAATATGAATGCAAGATTTTATAAATAAAAGAACCGATTAATATATGGATGTGGTTGGGGGTGTATATATATATATATCTATATAAAATAATGTCCTATGGAACATAATTTACAAAGAACTATTTTTTCCTGATCACCGTTGAAGAAAGCGTATTCATTTAGCGTCACTACTTTCTTCTTTGTATCTTTCTTACTTTCTTTATTGTTTACATTTCCTTTAAGTTTAATTTGGCGTTCTCCTTTAACTAAGAATAGAAAAGCTTTCCTTAACGGACAAAAAAATGTGCTATTAATAGCATGTTTTATTTTCTTCGCTCTCAATTTATTTTCGAACCTGGTAGGTTTTTTTATTTAATCATTTTTACTTATTTTACTTCAAGAAATATTATATACATTTTCTTCTCTTTATTTTATTTCTCCGCCTTTCTATTGTTTTGCCTCTTTTAATCGTAGTGAACTTATTCTTTGTTTTTTTTTATTTATTACAGATTTTATTTTTACCTCATTTGGAAAATAAATAACAATTATAACAACAAAATATATTAATTTGTTATCATTAATATTATCTAATAAATTTCTAAATGCGAGTAAACTAGCTGTCGGAAGAAGACCGGGGCAACACAACACATATAATATATAAACATTTTAGGAAATTCAAATAATTTACACCAGGGTTTTCAAAATTTTTTCAATGCCCTACTTCATAAATATATATAAGCTGTTTTTTTTTCTTTAAGTGAAAACTTTATAAACAAAATAGTATTTAAAACAATGATATCACACACAAGAAGCTAAGCTCAACATTTTATTTCATCTTGAGAATAATTCTTAATGATCACATCAAACAGTTTTTATTTTTTCAAATTAAAAACATTAAAATATTTGCATTTCAAAAATAACTAATTAACCTTTATTTTTTCACAATTAGCCTGATGTATTTTTCAGTTACCCCCCCGCCCCCGACTGGCTATTTTTAGGATTACCGCGTTTTCACTTTGGGAAACACTGATTTAAACAAATATATAATTTCCATTTTCATTAATTCTTTTATGTTTAGAATAAATGGTCCTTTATAATAGGTAGCGACAAATTTTGGACGTTTTTTTCTCCGTGCGAACATACCCTATGTTTAAAAATCTACCAAAAATCATATAATTATCTAATCAATATGAAATTTTCACCAATTATTAAG
>JAUZSX010115466.1:0-17925 GCA_034780655.1 Idiosepius hallami
ATAGAAAAACAAAAAAAGGAATAAGTTAATCCAAATAGTATCAGATCCTAAGAAAATTCTATTTTAGCAGCAGGCAGATAACAATGGTATAATAATACTGACAATAAAAATAATGATAATGATAATAACAGTCCAAATTTGTGCAAATAGAGTTGTGTCAATATAGCAATTAAAAATCAGATTATATAGTTCAGTTATTTCAGTGCATCTAATCTTTTCTCTGATTGGTCCATATTTTACAACCCTAGATATAAATGAAATAGCTAGAATATTAATAGTCATGCTCTACCAGCTGTTAGTCAAAAAAATATTGTAAAAGAAAACAAATATATTTTCAAGTGATATTTTGCATTAGATGAGGGTGTTTTTGTTTTATCTAGGCTTTTGTATTTGTTCAGATAATCTGTTTGTTTAATTTGGGCTTGGGGCCAACAAAAAGAATTCATTATCTGCACAAGTTTAATAACATTTACAATAAAGACCTAATCATATTATGTACACAAATGAATACCCATGCATAATGTCACTAATACATATGTACAAAAAAAAATACTCTTACTCTTTGTCTCCTTCTCTCTCTACCTCTCCCCCTTCTCTTTCTCTCTCTCCCTCCCTCTCTCTTTCTAAACACACACACACACACACACACACATATGTATATGAAAGAAATGGAAAATCAATTCCAACATTAACATCTATATGCTATAATGATAAATTATTTAATAAACCAAGATTTTGTAATACCATTGTAATCTGATTATTGGTGAATTTTTTGTTACACATATTATTATTCTAAGTGATAAGGTTGCTTAAAATTATAGTTAGAATGCTCAATATCAGTGATAGAGTGTGTATATTAGTTAAGTGTAGACACGGAGTCAACTGGAGTCAGTAACTACCAGTTTCTCGCTTATGTGTGAATTAGTCAGCCTGATGAATGCATAAGCAAGAAACTGGCAGTTGCCAACTCCTGTTGACTCCGTGCCTACACTAAACTATATATATATATATATATATTTATTTATTATTTTCAATTTTTTAAAAGTTTTTTTTGTTTTGTTTTTACTTTACAGAAATATAAAGGGCTTTTAAAACCAGGAAACAAAATATTCTATTGAGAAAGCCCACTACTGAAAGGGTGATCTTAGATCCTTTTGATTCCTGCCAGTTCTTAGCAGTAATCTCATCTTTTAGGGTCTCCCACATTGATATATTCTTTGTATTCTCTGATGGAAATCCATTAATTTTTTTAGATGCATCAAAAGTTATTTTTTTTACTGATATACTGTCTGCTTTGGCAATTTCAAATTCTTGTAAAGACTAGCTCATAATTTGAATCTAGTTAATCAATATTCCCAACCTGTGGTCACAAATTGTTACTCTTATCAGTTTCTATTGGAGAAAACAAACTTTAGCAACAGATTTAAATTGTATATAAACTTATATATAAATGGAAATTTTTCTGTGTGTAAATTTGTTCCCTGTAGTTTCTGAAATGGTTGAGATGATTTTCTTGAAAATTCACCCAGTTGTACTATGTGTCTGAGGGTATTCTTTGACAAGTGTTGTTTTGGAAATCTCGTGATAACTATTGAAAATTTAAAAAATCATTAGAAGGAGCAGCAGAGCGATGCTACCATTATGAATTAAATTGTAGAAATTGGAATTAAGTGTGCCCATCCAGGCAGTTTGTGTTTGCTGTGATGGCACCTGTGATCAGATGTAATGAAAGGGAAGAAAATAGAGGTGATGTTTTTACACTGACTTGGAGAACAGTGACAGGGAAACAAAGAAAAAGAAAAGCTGGAGAATTGTTATTTAGTGGTTGTGCAAATTTGAATGGATTCAGTTGATTTAAATGGATGAAGAGTTAAAGAATCTGAAACATTGAATTATATGAAGATATTTTGTTTTCATTAGACAAAAGAGTTTATTAATCTGTTACATTAAAGAGTTCATTTGTTTTGATTTGTTACGTTTACTAATCAAACTATTAATTACAGAATGCATAACTATTCTGTGAGCCAGTCGTTAAAGCATTTGTTTCATACAACATCAGCAGGTTTGAAATGGTTTAAACACTGCACATCACCGATAACACTGTTATAAATAGCCTGTGACAATATGCTTTTATTAAAGAATATTCTTGTCATTAGTTGATTTTTTGCCAATTTCTAAAAAAAATTCTGTAGTTATTAATAGGGCTATGACAATATACTTTTGTTAAAGAATATTCTTGTTACAGCCCTAATCGGTACTTGACTATTTTGTGATTTTTCTATTTCTTTCAATTCAGTAGTAGTTAATAACTACAGAATTAAAAGAAACAGTAAAATTGCTAAAGAGTCAACGCTATGACAATAATATTCTTCAACAAAACCATATTATCTCATCCCTAGGTATAAGTCATGATGCAAGATTTTGCTAAAACTAGATACACTAATAAAATTTCATCTCCAGCACCAGCCTTATGACAATAATTTAGGTTGTTTTGCCTTATGGCATATCAACCAAGATGGCAACAGTATCCCATGAACAATTTTTTAACCCTATGGACCCTAAGAGGCTGATATATCGTCCCTGGCAACAAAAGGCAAAAGAAAGCACAATAATATTTTGGCTTTAATATGTTCCTCTAATGTAACGACTCTGAGTGACTACTTCGTAATTTTGATAAGTCGGGGTTCAAAGGTTTAACAGACAAGGATCGCTCCAAAAATTATGCCCCCTATCTTTTTTTATTACACCCAAAATGGATCAGAAGGTATTGGTAGAATATGCCTGAAGTCCTCACTTTTACAAACAACGCTCTAAACCGATAAACACTAAAGAATCGATGAGTGTTGCTGTTGCAAAATGTAGAGGTTTAGGGTTGTTTTACAAAATTTGTTGAAATTAAAAATGAAAATGCACTGGAAAAGTTTAAATAAAAAACACGCAGTGAGTGCTGTCTGTGCTGCTGCTGCAACAGCCCTCAGCAACAACACAAACTGCAAAACGACACCACATAACAACAAAAACAAACGAAACAAATATTATTTCCTAACTTTACCCCCCCCCCTCCAAAAAAAAATGAAGGCTTGTTAACAACATAGTTACAAAGGAGTTTTTAGACCCACGAAAAACTGGTGGTAAGATAACGTCCCCCTCCAAAAAAAAGAAAGTCATAAAATAATTATTTGGTAAATGTTTATTATTGGGCCCGTTTTCGCTGATTTGCAGGTGATAACGTCAAATGTTGTCCCTTGGAAAAATTGCACCGGGTCGAAAAATGATAAATTCAACAAAACTGGCACTTTTCTGAATAAGAGAAATCTCTTCATCCTGGTATTTAATTCTTACATTTATTTATTTACATTTCCGTCTGAATGTTCTTTCCATTTCCGTCTGAATGTTCTTTCCATTTTTTTCTCAATAAATATTGTATTTTTCTAAGAGTAAACTCCCTTTGGGATCAGACGTAGAGTTTATTTTAATTTTTTTTTTTTTTTGGTCGTTTTCTTTTTCTCTAAAAACGCCCAATTGATCTTAAATGTCAATTAATTTTCGATTATTCGGCGTGAGTTTCGTTATTTCTTATGAATGACACCGAAGAAAAGACAGTTTAAAATTGTGACAAGAAGCGTGTTACGACTTCGAGTCTTGAAGGCGAAAAAACGTGCATTCAAAAGTCACAAAGTTGGACTTGAACGTTATGGATATTGAGCAACACAATCAAAAGAGAACCCCACAAAGAGTTTCTCGATGTCAGACGTAGTAAATAGTTGTCTTCTTAGTTAATATCAACTTATTTCAAAATGAAAAAATCTTATCGTAGACCAAAAACCGTCTGATAAAGAAAACAAAAAAAAAGAAAAACCGAGAATTGGGAACAACAACAAAAAAAAAATAAAAAAAAAAAAATAAAATAATAATAAAAAGTAAAGAAGTTTTTTCGGTAGTGGCTGGGGAAAATGTTTCAAAATAACAATTTGTATTTGTGACCCCTTCTGGGTAAGTAAAGTTTCAAGCTAAATTATAACTATTTTTTTGTTGTTCGGCGTTCTTCAAGTCGGCTCACTTGTTTTATTTAAGTTTTCTTAAACTACACTTTTTTACGTTAAAAATACAAAATGGACGCCAAAAATAAATGAATCTTTTCTAAAAATGCTATTTTCTTAAATTATTCAAAGTTTGCTTTTCAACCGATTCAAATCCTTGTACAACCTACAAATCCTTTTATTTAATGTGATTTTGGTTTGTGAGATTGATTGATTGTTCTATTTAATGGGCTACCAACATCTGAATGGTGATTTAAAGCTTTTAAATTAAATGGTGCCTATGGAAGAAAAAGGCTTTTGTGGAACCTATTTTATAAAAGATATTTTGTAGGCGGGAGTGTATGTGTACGGTTAGGGTACGACCATCAGTCACCCCACATTTTTTTCTTTTGATTTAAAAAAATGTGTTTATTATTTGAGACTAACTTTCATATTATTTCCCCTCTAAGTCTGCAAGACTGAAAAAAATCAGTATTTGAAGGTGTCCCAATTTTTATAGGACATAATTAAATATCGATCCACCTTCCTATTGGTAAAACTTGACAAGAAACCGAAATCAAGTTGGATTTGAGTATGTTAATCTTTTTTCTTATTCTAAACTATTTTTTCTCAATAAATTTTTTTATAAATTTTTTTTAAATACTAATTTCTAAAAATATTTTTTAGTTGTAAAAATTGTTCATTATACAAAAAAACACACTTTAAAATAATTTTTGGTGTTCAGGATTAGATTTAGGGTTGATTTTTAAATTGAATTATAAAGACTGGCTATATAGATGATTTTAGGAAAAAAAGACCAACGGAAAAAAGGCCACCAGTAAAAAGACCACCGGAAATAAGGCCACCAGTAAAATGACCAGATTTTGCTAACTAGGAAAAAAGGCCAGGGCAAAAATGGCCAGATTTCGCTCGTTACTGTCATTGGGGGGGATAGGCTCTGTAAAAACTAACATTCAACATTCAACATTGGAGTTGTTTTTTTACATTCACAATTCAATCCTTAGAAACCCGACTTTGCAAAATTACCAAACAACTATGGGGAGAAAATATCCGATTGTCCGTTTTTTGCCTTAAGGACGATATATCGGCCCTGTAGGGTCGAAAGGAATACAACCCTTTTAGTTTTCAACGCTTTATTTACGAGATTAAACTTAGTGGTAACGATGTCGAATTCTGATATTATTTTGACGAGACAATCCGTTTTTTTAAGTCAACCATTGGTTGCAATATGGTTGAGTTTGACACCCTTTAAGCCCCTACCCTCCCCTTCCCCCCAAAAATGGTCTTAAAATCAATTTCTTAATCGATTTAAGTCATCAGTTACAAATCCCGAGCCCTTTTTCCTGACTAGGTAAATAATCCGAGATTTTTCCACGGGTCTTTTTTTCTGCTGGCCTTTTTTCCTAAAATTAGTTTTTTAGTTTTGAATAAGTGTAGAAACTTTCTCGAAGTTTTATTTTATTTCAAAAGTTATAAATTAATTGTATCTCAGACAAACATTAAAGTTAATTTCTAAATTTTAAATTACTGTTCAGTAAAGCTGCCTTTTTATGCTAGTTTAGTTTAGAATGAATTCGCAGAATTGACAATTTTAATATTTTTTCCTTTTTCAATATTTTGAGAAAAAAAAATCTATTTTCAACAAATATATTGGCTTATTAAAAAAAATCAAATTTTTAAACAAAAAAATATTTTTTCTTTTTTTGAACGGATGCTAGTTGCTGACAAAAAAAAAAATCCATCCAAATGAAAATTTAAAAATATGTGGCTATAAAAAAAAATGGTATTAATGCAGGAGAGAAACGAATTTTCGGGTTGTTTAAAAAATGGAATGGAAATTTTTAATGAAGTAGTACCACAAAAACGAAAGTAACTCTTATCGACCTAATGTTTTAATAAAAATAGATACAAAAGAATTTCTAAAAAAAAAAAAAAAACGAAAGAAGAAAATAAGCAATACAAACTTTCATTTTTTTAATAACTTTTTTTTAGCGAAAGAACAGGCAATTACAACAACTGTCATTTTTTTAACAAACAAAATAAAAATGTAATTAATTACTGAACTTTAATAACTCCCTGTCCCTTCCTCACTCTATGAAAAATTACTTAGATTATCTGATAGATATTAATGACCATTTCATAATAATCCTTTAGATCCTAATAGGCTGATCGACCCCGGAAACTTAAGACAAAATAAGACACACCAATATGGCACTTTGGCAATATGACACTAACTGTTCCCTTAATATAAGAGCTCTGTTGGGTTACTACTTGGTAATTTTGATAAGTTAGGGTCGAAAGGGTTAAGAAAGATAACTATGTACAAGTAAAACACAACTTGTTCATTTGTTTAGTTTTTTTTTTCGATTGACTTTCGTACTGACTGAGTTGACTGAAAACGTTTTCCTATCTACTTACAGTGCATGCAGGCAGCACTGTGCAGCTGCAGCAGCAGTCAGTGCCTGTGCAGATTTTAACAAAATGAATTCAATTCGCAAGAGCCTTAAAATAGCAATATGATTGGAGATAGCATTTTTGTTGAAGCATTTTATAAAATCTAAGTGATAATCTTCTCGTTTATTTATCTTGTATAAGTGTTGTTGGTGGCACTGTCTGCTGGGTCGTGAGTTATGTGTCATTTGGGAGGGGGGCACATCTCTTCCAATAAGAGGAACCTGTTATGTTGATTTTTTTTGCAGAGATTAAGGCGTCGAGAGTTACCTGCCCTTAGTGAATATTTGGACGTTGGAATTTTCCCTGTTGTAATGTCGGGCAATGGACCTTTCTCGCCTGCCGTTCTAGAGCCGGCCAATCCGTCATCTACCGGCGCCGAACCCAATTCAGATGAGGTAGGTACACCTTTAAAATAGTTTGATGTTATCTAGAATGAATAAAAGCTCACTGTCACACTGTATCTTCACAAAAATTATATGAACGACATTGTCATCTTGTTGGTATTGTTGATGGTAATAATACTGATGGTGATGTGTGTTTATTATCGATTTTAATGCTTTTTCTTTTAATGACTATTTTAGATTGTTTTTGATTTATCTTTCAATATTTGTTTTTTTTTATTGTTTTTTAAAAATATTTTATAGTTTTTTAACTAAATGAAAAGAAATGATAAAAAAAAAGAAACGCAAAAGATTGGATGGTATTCAATGAATGTTCATAAAGTGAGGGATCGGTTTAAAAATTGAAAAGGAAAAAAATCCTTTACGGCTAAAAACCGAATTAAATATTATTTTAGAATCCTAATATGAAAGTCTTTTTGTTTAGTTATTTTGTGTTTTTTAACGAAATTATTTTAAAACTTGAATCCTTTTTGGTTTATTCGTTGTTGCTGTTGTTTTTTATTTTTCAAACGAAACAAAATGGAGAAATTATTTTTGCGAAGAACTTTTTTTTTTGAAAAAAAGTAATTTATAAAAAAAAAAATTAGCTTAAACTTTCAGTTTCTTGGCTTAAACTCCCTTTTTTTTTAAATAATTACGTAAGGTATGTGACATTGTGACAGTTATCACATCTACCTTTCCTAATTACTATGTGTAAATAATAAATCGCCCCCCCCTTCCCTACCTTCCTGATATGGATCACAACTTTCAACTAAAGCATTTTATTTAAACAATGTGTTGACAAAAAAGATGTTTATTTGAATGGCAGTTTTCGGCATTAAATGACTAAAAAGGGTTAATATGCCATAAATAGACAAACCTAGAAGGAAGACGTGTATCAGAAATTCTTTTCGGCGTTAAATATCCAAAAATGTTGATATGCCATGAAAAGAAGACAAAAAACCAAACCACAAACCAATTTTTTTCAAAAATTTTTGTTCTCCAAGACTTGTTGCAGCATTTTGCTTATGTTAAAAAGCCGATTTGACTAAATTTTATTTTGTTTTGTTTTAATTAAAGTAGCGATTTCTTTTAACAACTCCATTATTTATTTATTTATTTTATAGAACAAAAATGCTTAAAAAATTAAATTGTTTTGAATATTTCATTTCTCGGTTGTTTTTTCTTATCGTCATAATTCTGACAACTTAAAGTTTACAAATGGAAATTAAACTCCCACCACAAAAAAAAAAAAAAAAAAAAATTCTTCAGAATCTTGAGAGAGAGTGGCTTTAAAAATTTTAATTTTTAATTTTTTTTTTTTTTTACAAATCAGTATTTTTATTATTTTTTTAATTAATAGTATAAAACTAATAATTTTATTTGCCATTCTAAGAGAAGTTGGGTTTAGAAAATGAGAACCCTTGCCCCCTGATATGGCAAGTCTCCCTAGCTCCTCCTGGGCAATACAATTTCAATTTTGTGTGTGTATGTGTGTGAGAGTGTGGAAAATCAATCTTTAATAAACTATTTCGCAAATTTTTGGTTTAGAGATTTTTTTTGGTTTAGAGATTTTGAATTTAGTATTCAGGGAATTTGAACTTGGGAAAACTTTTTAATTAGTTCTGACCTCTAGCGACTATTTTTTTCAGCTCAGAATCAACTAGAAAGGGTTCCCAAGGTTTAAATAATCCATATATCAAATTTCAAATGTTGTGACTCAAAATTGGAAGGGAAGTTTGGTGGAGACTGCAATGATCCAATCACTCAAATTTGACTCCTTAGCAGCTAGATTTCCGCCTCAAAACAAATTAAAAAACTTGTCACAGGTCTTAATGCCCAATATGAAATTTCAAGTCTGTAGACCCCAAATTAAAAGAAGTTTGGTAGAGACTAATTGTACACACACACATTTCTCTTTTATATATAAAAAGATTGTTACCTAAATACTTAGTTATTTGTGATATGATTTTATAAACCTATTTAAATTCACCTATTTTACTTGTTTGACACTCATAATAAAATTAATCATTTGACTCCAGTATTAACTCTCATATAATTATGACTGATGTGTATTTGTTTCTTTATTTTTTATTTTTTTTATTTTTTTATTATTATGTATTGTGTTATGCTCTAAAGATTAAAAGCAAGAGCATGTAACCTAGATAAAGAATTGAACCCCAGACCCTCATGTGGCTTTCATTATTTTTATCTTAGAAGTTCGATGCTGTTCTGCCTCAGCTATAAAGACAGTATACAAGAGAAATTTTTGTCATAATCATAATACACTGAAACAAATATATTTTGTCTGCTGTTTATTTAATCTGCCTATTTTATCAAATTTTTAATGTGTATATACACTAGTAATAACAATATTATTACTCATTTGACAGGGATATTATTATTATCAACTAGTTGGACCAGTGATTCCACTGTAAAGATCCACTGGAAGAAATGTTTTGCTGATAAGATATCTGAAAATCTATTCTCTTTTGCAATGAACCATGGAGGGGGGGGGAGTATGACCTACCCTGCATGGCTTCAAAGAGGAAGTAAAAATCCCCTGGAAGAAGTGTTTTACTTATAAGTATCTTTTGAGTTAATAGTTACTTAAGGAAGGTAATTTTTTCATAATATGTAATTATACACATTTGACTCCAGTATTACAATTATAATAAATGATATTACTCATTTGACTCTGATGTTATTACAATAATAACTAGCATGCTCGTGCTATAAAAAATGATGGCATAAAAATGTTAGTAAAATAATAAAAAAGCAGTAAATTTGTATCAAAGAATGTTATAAGGATTGTAAATAGAAATGATATTTGAACAGCCTAAAAATACAAATAAAAAAAAACAAATCTGTTTTTGGTGTGTGAAAAATAATAATAAATAAATACACATTTTTCATTATTATAAGCAAGATAGGTTATGAAAAAGTTCCATGCTTGTCAATTTCTGAATTTCATTATTAAATAGATTATTATGACAAAAATTTATCTTGTAGAAGTCTATCTCTTACAGCTCCTCAGTTAGTAGAGCATCAAACTTTTCTGATAAAAATTATAAAAGTAGCTTGACGTTTGATTCTGCTTGTGGGCTATATGTTTAGGATAATTTTTTTCCTTAGAGCCTATGTCACTTATAATGATATGTAAGTTTATTTGGAAAATCCGACCATGATATCTTTTGATCTCTTTGGATAAAAATCCAATATTCCAACTGCCAAATAATCAATTGTTCTAACATTGTCATTTTAAATTTGGAACTACTTTTCTATATACTTATAAAACTTTGATCATCTTGCTTGTGAGGATGAAACAGTGTTTCTGGTTAAAAATTTTATTTAGACTTATTTCTTATTCTTTTGTACTATAATGAAAGAAAAACAATAAAGTGAATATTAAAAAAATAATTTATAATTCTTTTTGTTTTAAAAAATTTCAAATTTTAAAATTCTTTCTCTGTTTTTTAAATTTCCTAATTTTAATTCGTAGATTCTTTTCTTTTTTTATTAAGGTCTGTTGCTTTTAGTAGAGTCAAGTGAAAGAATAATATCGTAGTGTTTTTGAACCTCACAAATTCTACATGGAATGTTCTAAACAAAAGAGCATTGTTTTAAACATTTTGTTGACTATAACATATAAATTGATTTTTTTTTACCTAACAAACTACTTTTACACTTCTAAATGAAAATAGAATACTCCATCTACCAAAATACCAATTTTTTCAAGATTGTCTTTTTAGATTTGGTGTTGCTTATATAAAAATAAGTTTAGTTTTAAAGTATGGTCATAATATCCTTTGAATGAAAATGGAATATTCCAATGACTCAAGTGTGACCATGAGGCCCTTTGACCTCTCTAAGGTTGACCCTCCCCAATACTCAATTGAACTTTTGAATCCAATTTCTTTAGAAGTGTCTATTTTATGTTCAGTAGATGTTATATCTATTTTTGAATGGCCTTAAATACAAAAAAAAACTAGAACTGTCTATTATTTCTTTGATTGGTGGATTTGTTTTTTGACGAAATAACTCAGAACAGGTAGAGCATGTGAATTTGTCTTATATACTACTGTAAGAAAGCAGGTGTTGATATTGCCTTTTTTTTTCAAGGACTTATATCTTGTTTATTAGGTCACCTGTTTTTTTTTTTTTAATAACTTAGCCTTTCTTCCATGTGTCAGCATTTCCTTTTTGTCAGGTTTGTCATGATAATTATTTTTCTGTCAAAGAAATTATTTATTCTAAAAGCATTTTAATACTTTATTAATTTTTGCCCTACCTTTTTTTGCATTTTACAGCTTTTAAAACCATTACCCACCAATAGACTTGAATACAATACTGTTTTTAGCAACTCTTTTTAGTTTTGTTATATTTATGTGAATATAGTAAAGATTCATTCTAGTTTCATTTAATCCACTCTATGAGAACATTGTGTGATATCAACATTATTGAATTTTCTTGCCAGTGGAACCCATAGTTTTATGTCATATCAACCCAAAAACTGTCAATTTAGATAAATATTCTGTTAACACATAGGTCTGTATGACTCTAGATTTTTCATTCTGTGACTTACACTTAGGGTGAAAAAAATATAGGTAAACAAATATCAATACTCCCCTAAACACCATACATACTATAGACAGTGGGCACAAAGGTCTATATAACTCTATATTTTTCATTTTATGACCTACACTTAAGGTGGATGAAGGGGAAAAAAAGAGGCAAATGAATGCCAATACTTCACTAAACTTCATACTATTTTCCCCAAGTGCAGATCTTGCACATTTGTAAGAATTTAAAAATAACACAATCTTTAGTAAAACTATCATTGATGTAAGTATTGTGGCAGTGAATAAACATCTGAATTGTAATTAGGGGACAAAATTTCGGCATCTAATTTTGGATAAAGATTGATATAACAAATTAATTATTGCAATCAAAATTTGCTTTAGCAAAGTTTTAGGAAATTTCTTATTTTATACACAATTTTCTTGAAAAACTCGCACTCACTACTTTTACAGGATCATAAAGTCATTTTTTTCCTGGTGATAATACAGCCTTCTAGTTTTGAATAGCAAGATGTAATAGTTGGAGCAAATCCAATGTCCTGAAGTGAACATCCCACAGGACACATTGGTTTTAAAATAATCGATGATAATAATTAGCAATGGGGTGAATTGATAAGAAATTTATTGTGTGATATGCCAGTTTAGAAATCTTTAGTCTAGGTTAAATAAAAATAAAAAAAACATTTTGAGAATAGTTTGTCTTTTTACTCAAAATGTGTTTCAATTGACTGCAAATTAATTTCGAAAAAAAAAATTTAGTTTGGGTATGTAATTTATCTGACTTTAAACCCCTTTTTTTTTAATCGCATTTTATGTTCTTAGTTGACATAATTTTGATCTAATTATGAAATGTCTCTAATATCTATCTGAACAATAAAGTTTAAATTCCAGTTGTAAATAATTTTTAAAAAATTTCTAAAACCTAAAGGTTAAATAGAAATAGCTATAAATTGCTGTCCTTCATAAAAATCTAATTTGCTAAATGCAGAAAAAAATGATTACATTGAAGGTAGGTTTTTATTTTTAAAATTCAGAAAATATTATTTGTTGTTGACTTTGTTGAAAGATGGTGTATTCAATTATCTTTTTTTTTTTGTGAATTCAGTGGCATGTCTTTAGGAAGCAAGACCTGAAAATGTGTGATTACCGATTTCGGAGATCACCTGCACCATCAGGTCTGGTTGACCATGTGAACTCTCTGTCAGAGAATTTAGGAGATCTCATTGAAAACTCAGATTACAGTGACATCACTATTATGGTGGAGGGTGTCCCTTTTAAATGTCACAAAGTTATCTTGGCTGCAAGATCAGAATATTTTAGGTAATTTTTTTTTTTTTTTTTTTTTCCTTAGGATATTCTTTTTTCATCTGAAAATGAATGTTTTTATTTTCATTGTGTTTAAGAATTAGTTAAAAAGCTGTTAATGCATTTAAGATTCATCTGTGGATTTCTTTAGTTTTTATTTTCTCAAGGTTTTGTAATGCATGCTAAGACTAATTGAAACTGGTCGTTATTTATTTTTTGGTATACTTTATAAAAAATGTTAGTTTAAATTGATTTTTTTCTTGAGGGGGGATTATGTAATGAGTGGGATTTGAACTCTTATATCATGATTCTAAAGTTCACGTCCCTGGGTGCATAAGATAAGTTTTGAAATAATCTTTGATAATCTATTAACTTTGTTACTATACCATGTCTTAAATTGTCAAAATTTTACTGAAAATTCTGCAATATTGATTAATTTCAATTTTGACAGTCATGTATAAAAGTTTGTGTCAAAACGTGTTGACCTATCTCTGAATAAATTTCTATCCTGATATTTTTACATCTATTCTTTATTTTTTTTTAAATTTTAATCATATTCTGTGTAAAACCTTCATCTCATCCTTAAATGAAAAAATTATAAGAAAAAAAAGTCAGCATTTTTCTGTATAAATTTCCATCCAGATATTTTTATATCTATTATTTACTCTGTTTTGAATTTTATACATAATTCCATAAACATTCATCTCATTCTTGAATGAAATATTTTTTCTGTATCAAAATATGTCAGCATTTTTCTGATTAAATCTTCATTCCATTTAAGACAAGCATTTTATTTGTCTTTAAAAAAAAAACAACTATTTAAAAATGAATTTGATTTAATTTCCCTGTGTTATAGTGATATAGAAATTAAATCAAATTAATCTTCTTAAACGTTCCTAAAAGTAGAAACAGAATCAAAGAAAATTGAAAATGGAAAATCAAAGTGCCTACTTATTATTGTTGTTCATTTGGTATTACTTTCTTTTAAAGATATCTTCCTTATGGTAATATCTATAGAATAAATATTGTTTTCATTCCAGGGCCTTATTGTATGGCGGTATGCTTGAATCTCAACCTGGCACCAAAGAAATAGAACTCCAAAATACATCTGCCAAAGCATTTGATGCTTTGCAGAGATATATGTATACTGGAAGGATAAATTTGGTGGAGGCTAAGGTCAGTTTGTACAGTTATTGCATTGACTTGTGTAGTTTTTATTGATTTAATGGAAAATACTGTATTTTAATTGTATAGATTTTAATGTTCTTCTTACTTTAGTGAGTGACCAAAATTATTTTTAAACCTATTATTTTTAATGAGAATATGCACTAAATTTTCATAAGACCGTTTTCCTTTCATTAACACATTCCTTGACTACCAACTATTTAACCCATAGATGGAGGGATTATATTCCAAAAATGAATGTTACAGAACCACTGATATTTGAACTTGGGAATAATAACTCCAATATCTGACCACTTAATGCTTTTCAGAATTATCTTTTATTATTTTATCCTTAGATCTATTATCATGTTTTGATGGAAAGTATCTTTTAGATTGGCCATTTTCCTTTTTTGTTGTATTGCAAGGGAATCCATTGTACAGTGTTGAACTAATTAGGCTTTAGAATTGTAATGAAATTCAAATCCAAGTGGTTCCTATTTGGGCTAATACCCTTAAGAAACATATGAATCTCTTCATTCTATTCAAATATGGGTTAAATAGTGCAATTGATTGATTTGTATTGGATGCTTTATTAATGGCTTTATCATTTATGGTATTGTAGGCAGTTGGCAATTTCTTTCTTTAAACAAAACAATAGTTAACAAGGAACCATTGTAGAACAGATAATATTATGCAATTGCTGGATGACTACAATCTTGTAGAGAAGTGCATGGGCTTTCTAATGGTGTATAACACTTTGTCAAATAACAAGTCATTGTCACAGAACAGAAAATATTATGTAACAAAAAGTACTTCTGTATGAACCCAATACCTTGAACTTCATTATTTGTAATAATTTCATAACTAATTATTTTTCTAGGAAGAGAACCTGCTGAACATCTTAGGCCTGTCTCATCAATATGGCTTTGTGGAACTGGAGAGTGCTATTTCTGATTACCTCAAAGCTACTTTAAACATTCGAAATGTCTGCCTAATTTATGATCTTGCCAACATGTACAACCTGACATCTTTGTGCCAAGTGTGTAAGGAGTTCATTGATAGAAATGCTATGGATATTCTTCACAGTGAATCCTTTTATAGCCTCTCCCAGGTTATTATATTTTATCTTTGTTTATTATCAAATCATCTCTTCTGCAACCTTTGTGATCTGAAACACAAAGTTCAGTTTTAAAGTTTAAAAAAAGACTTTTTAAAAAAGTGCTTGAGTCTTCCACAGTCACATGGAATTTCTAAACCATCTGACAAAACATACTAGAAAAATAGTCAGAAAGTTAAAATGTTTTTACAATAAAATATTCTGTTGGAAAACAATGTCATATAAAACTTTTAATAATAATGATTTGCTCCCTAAATAAATACGCTCTTAACTTTGCCTAAGTCAATTGAGCACTCTGAAGGTCGCGGCCTACTAGTCATATACTACAGCTACAAGCCTAGACCCCGCTGACAAAGTGGCTGAGCACTCTAAAATAACAATTCGGCAAGTTAACTGGTAGGTCAGTGGTTAGAGCATCAGCCAGGCATTCATATATAAAATAATTTTGCAATCTGTCTACAGGCCTGTTTCACTGTTCACAGCTCGTCAGGATGGCTCCACAAATGACAAGCCTTCCTTCAGGATCGAACACCGGCCAGCTGAATACCTGGCTGATATATATATATATATATATATAAGGAAAAATGGATAATAAATTCTAAATATAACAAAAATCAATTTTTGAAAAATAATAATTTTTTTATAAGTAATAAAATAACAATCAATATCCTAATCTTAAACAAAAGATTAAAATTTGATTTCTATTTTCATTTTAGTCATCTGTCAAGGAATTGCTGTCTCGGGATTCTTTTTGTGCTCAAGAAATAGACATTTTTGATGCGATATACAAATGGTCTGAATACAATCCTGGACTTGATTCAGGTCCCATCCTAGAAGCTGTTCGACTGCCATTGATGTCCATGCAAGATCTCTTGAATATTGTCAGGCCGACAAGACTGGTGTCAGCAGATGCCATCTTGGATGCTATTAAAGTTCTGACCGAATGTCGAGGCATGGACTTGAAATATAGGGGTTTCTTGGGTAAGTAATCCTTTCCTCTGATCTCTCTCTCTTAATATTTTGGCTCTTTAGGTCTAATATCAGTCACATTAAATTGATGAAATTTAAACTTGTCAAAATCATGACTGCAGTATCATGGACAACCATGTTATTAAATATGTAAATAATAAAAAGGTCAATAGTTCATAAAGAGTAAATAATGTAGAATATTACATTTCATTTTATAGATTGTAAAATGGGAGTTAGCCCCCTTTTGAGAATGAGGGCAAAACTGTTATGTAGACTCATGGGGTAGATCCAAACAGCTATAGCTGTAGTGTCATAGAGGAGAACCAGGTTATTAAATATGTAAATAAGTTTTCTGGATGTTCAAAGAAAGCAGGGATTATTTTTATAATATAATTGTATTTAAACAATTGCACTTATTATTATTAGAAATAAGAAAAATAAATAAAATACAAATACATTTAATAAAAAAAATCGTTATTTTACTGCATATATTTAGATTGTGTCCAGAGTAAGATGGTAGGCTGGACAACGCAGTTCACAGGCCTGAGAGGGGGAAATAAATAAAATAACTTGATTTTGCTTCCAAATGATATAAATTTATGTATCTATAATATTATTTCAATTAATTTCTTGTGAAGTTTGATGTTAAGATTATTTGATGCTGTCTTTCTAAATGTTTTGAGTGTAGGAATTCTGACTTCGAAGCAAATTACCAAAAATATTATATTTTACTTTCAGTTTATGAAGAAAACATTGCCACTGTTCCCCATGGCAGTCAAGTGATCAGAGGAGAAATGACTCAAGCCTTGCTTGATGGAGACACACAGACTTATGATTTTGATCGAGGCTTCACTCGTCATCCGATAGATGGTAACAATGGTCAAGGAATTGTGGTCAAGCTAGGACAGCCTTACATAATCAATACAATCAAAATGCTTCTCTGGGACCGAGATATGAGGTAAGTAGGGGAAAACCCATGTCAGTGTTATGATTATATATATCATTTCTGTTTGATTGCTTGGAAAGAGATTTTTTTCATAACCCCAGTACCAAGCATTTATTCTCAAACTAGATTTTTTGTAGCTATGCAACATTTTAATGACATACAATTTTATGAGTTTAACCAGCTCTCCAAAACACTAACTCAGTCAGATAACAAGAGACAAACAATAATGATGGTTTGTGCAATTAATGAATTGTTTTAACAATAAAAGAAATCCTAATTAGGTTTCTTTGTTTACTGATATATTAAAGGATATTTTATGCTGGATATTTTGCTTTTTTTATGTATTATCTTGAAGCAATTTAAGTCTGATACACTAGACAAACATTGATAATATTTATGTTAAAGATGAATTGTTATAACAGCAGAATAAATTCTAATTAGGTTTCTTTGTTTATTGATATATAACATTCTTTGAACATCATACTAGAGGTTGTCAGTTTAAATGTCCATATTACTCTACGCTTTTTATTCTGTCATCTACTCATAGGGCAGAAGAAGAAAAAAAATAGACAAATGAATACTAATGATCCTCCAAACATCATAGTATATGCTAATGATCTCAATATTCCATGTCACTTTAAAGTTCTCATTCTGTGTATTACACTTAGAGTGTAACAAATGATAGGGAAATCCAGGCCAAATATCTCCTGAACAACATACTATTTTTACTTAGCATGAATGCTTATTTATTAGAATTTAATGGCACCACAATCTATAATAAATAATGGCAGTGGATATTGTTGCAGTGACTATAAGCTGATTTTTAAGTGGTCAGATTTGTAGACAAAGCTAGTAGGGACCCCAATTTTCCGTTTCGAATTTTCCTTGATTCCGTTTCGACTTTTAGTAAATTCTGTTTTTTTCCGTTTTCACATTTACAAAATTTAATTTTCCTTAGTTATTAGGTTTA